>CM051378.1:17680249-17830249 GCA_028015245.1 Cardamine occulta
GGGTTGGAAGGAATGCATTCCATCAAAAGATCCTGTTGGAAAGAAGCAGAGTAGCTCAAGTGAGCAAGGTGAGATGGGTTTAGGATATCTTTGGTTTTAGTGCTGTTATTTATTTACACTTGATAGATATGATATGTTTTCAATTGTGATAGTGAGTCCACCGTCACAAGGTTCACATGCACCAAGTGTTATGACACTACAGAGTGAAAACCAAAAGGTAGGGGAGGAAACGGTAAAGCGGAGGCGGGTTTCAACTGCCAAAGATGAAACGGAAGGCCTAACATCTGGAGAGGACTTCTTTGCTACAACACTTTCAATTGTGAGTGTTGGCCTTGGAGTGAGGATTACCAGTGTTGCTACTGGTGGTCGGCATACTCTTGCATTGTCAGGTGAAGTTGAATAACGACTTCTTTACAAATCCGAGATGAAGCTGTTTCCTTGTAGTTGCAGCATGTAGTTTTGTAGGTTATGTGCAACCTGAAGATTCATTTGAAGATTATTACATTATATAGTCATGTTTTTGCGGAAGTTTCAGATATAGGACAGGTTTGGGGTTGGGGATATGGAGGAGAAGGGCAATTAGGACTGGGTTCCCGGATTAAAATGGTGTCGTCTCCTCATCTAATACCTTGCCTTGAATCAACTGGGTTTGGAAATGAAAGGTCTTTCCTTATACATCAAGGGATGGCAACGGCATCTACTCAAGCTTCAAACGTTCCTGGTCGGTATATAAAGGCTATTTCTAGTGGAGGGCGTCATAGCGCGGCAATTACAGGTCAATTTTCTCTCCTGAGTTATTCCTCAGCACCGTACTGATCCAGCTGGTTTGTTTACTTTGAAGTAGATGTATCTCTCAAGTTAGTATTCAGAACATGTTTAGAAAATGTTATGATGGCTTGATCTTGATTGCTCGTCCTTCCTAGTTGCAGATGCTGGAGGGTTAATAACTTTTGGCTGGGGACTCTATGGACAGGTGACTGTTTTACAGCTTATTAATATTTGTCTGATTTGCCAACTGACGGAGCCTTTGTCTTTTAATACTTTATGTTTAGCTTCTCCATGTACTCGTGCTAACCCGACAGTTTTCCTGGCATTTAGTGTGGCCACGGAAATACAGATGATCAGTTAAGGCCTATGGAGGTGTCATCAGTGCAGAATGTTCAGATGGAAAGCGTAGCTGCTGGATTGTGGCATACTATTTGCATCTCTAGTGATGGTAAAGTGTATGCCTTTGGTGGAAACCAATTTGGGCAACTGGGAACAGGCACTGATCATGCTGAGGTAACATATCTTGTAACAAAAAGTTGTGACTTTTGCATGAAGAATTGTGCAATTCATGAACTCAAACATCTGGTATACTCAAGTATAGTATCGTCTCTCTTCTGATTTAGACGATACCAAGGTTGCTGGATGACGAGAATTTGGAGGGAAAACATGCAAAAGCAGTTAGTTGCGGCGCGCGGCATAGTGCAGTTTTGGCAGGTATGGTTTTTCAAATGTTAATGGTCGAAAGGGACCTCTCCAAACCGAACTGAGCCCTAGCAACTTCACATTTGTTTTCAGTTGTTTACTAACGAGAAGAAACTAAAGAGCCCTAGCTTGTGAGATGCTGCAACTTGTCTTCAGGTCTCCTTTTGCATTGTTATGTCTCTCTTTCAAGGGAGAAAAAGTTATCTCCTTCCTTTTTAAAACATATAACATGTTTGTGAAACACTTTGCGTTTTATGATATATGCCTGATGTTGATGTTCCCTTTAAGTTTAGTTCACGGTAATCTCTGTGAAGGCGGTACTGAAGGTATCCTCTGTTTTGCTTATCACACTGCAATTTTTTGTTTCTGCAGAAGGTCATTTGCTATGCTGGGGATGGAACAAATACGGACAGGTACAATGTTGTTCTTGTTTTGGTTTGCTAAGCGGTTATGTATTTGTACAAATAGCATCTCATTTTCACATCCCTCTTCTTTCTCAAAATAGCTGGGTCTAGGGGACGCGATTGACCGGAACATTCCAACAGAAGTCCAGCTCGATGGCTGCACGGTGAGAAAAGTGGCATGTGGATGGTGGCATACATTACTACTGGCTGGCCCACCCACTTAAGTTTTCCCAACCAATCATCAGATCCTCAGTACACATCTTCTTCGGGTGTTTATAGCCTTGTGAATGAGATGCTTATAGGTTTGACAAAAGCTGTGCTTTTTGCTCTATGTATTTTCTTCTTCAATCTTTCCCTGTCTTGATGTTTTTTTAAGGGACAGAGCTTTGACTTTTGCATTGTATAACATGGGAAAATTGCGGAACAGAAGGAATAAAAATGTTTGGTACGAAAGAATCTCACATCTCTTTAGATTGGGTATAATAACAGTTGGATTTTAAGATTGGCAAAGATTAGAACAAGAAGTATGTAAAACGACGTATTGTTGGGTCGCATAAGATTTGTTTTTTGGAGGTAGAATTTCGTAAATAGTAGTATGAGCAACTACCCAAGTGTCTTGACTTATTATGATGCATTAACTCGATTCAGTTTGTTGTTTTTTACTGTCGAGTTTCTTTCTTATTATGATGCATTGTGTCAAAAGATGTTATCGAGTTTCTTTCTCATTTTGATACATTGTGTCCAAATAAGAGAGGTTTTAAAAACGGATCAAAGAGTTAGAGAATCTATTAAAATTGAAATCATCATATCAATCATAATCAACACAAAATTCATCACCACTCTCAGCATCATATCATTGTTACCATCGCTGATACTTGTTTATCGCTGATACTTGTTTGTTACCATCATTGCTAACTTGGAGTCATAAGTTTTGATTAATGTAAGATTAGCTTTGATTTCAAGAAACATTGATGGATTTGATAAGAAGCAGATTGTTTATGTCTTCAACAAAGCTACAAGACATCACCACATTACAAGACTAAACAGAGGCTAAGATCCAAAATGTAACATGAGAAGAAACAGCAATTTGAACCCACGTAATAAAAGAAAGCACTACAGCTACTTCATACCTAAGACATGGATATAAACCTTGAAGTTGGCAATACTTGAGATCTTTGGCATATAAAACTACAACTCCTGCTGATGAACATGAAGCTGCTAGTGATAACATTGCAGTCACCTACAAACAAAGAAAACAATTCAATCTTTCAAAAGATCATACACACAACATTGAATTAGGATTTTTTTTAAAGCAAAAAATGTGTTACATACCCAATCACCAACAACGAATAAGCTAACCAAGATTGGGTTTTGAAGATCTTTTTTGCTCCTTAAAGCATAAACATCAAGACATGCTAACCCAAAGCTCCATAGCAATTGAAGACCCATTGCTGCAATCAAGTAGCTGAAACAAAACAAGTATATATACTTAACACTAATTCTTTCTCCACAGATGGATTTACTACTAAATCCGCAACATACCCAAATGATAAATCCGAAATCTAAATAGAGAAAAAACGAGATTAGAGGAAACAAATCAGAATCTTACCAAAAAGCAGTGTGAATAGAGAACTCAGCTGCAGAGACCATAACGCCGATGGATGCGGCAGCTGAAGCACATTGTCCGATTCTAAGTAATAGACCACACACAGTTCCTGGACCTCCGAAAAGCTTCTTCATTGAGTTGATTATCTCTTCACAACTCCAGAAATTTCGATAAAATCGGCGAAGAAAGAGGACCAAAATCGAGGAACTACAAAAAGAAAAAAACCCTAGTTTTGTAATTAAAAGCTACATTTGCTTCAGAAGCAATTTTGGCGGGGGAAATAGAGAATATAGAGGAACTCCATAAGCTATGAAGGCTGGAAGATGATTGTCACCTACAAATAGAAATTTCCCAAAATTGGCTTAGACTCGATAATAAGCTTCTTCTTCTTTCTCTTTTGACATTTCCACCTTTTTTACTTTACTTGCTTTTAGTGGACTGAGAGGACGTGGACGACAATTATATAATTTTCGTTAAAATAAGCAAGATTTTCATATTACAAACAAAATACAGTTTCGTAATGGCAAGAAAAAAAAAATAGTAAGTTGATAAAAGGAACGAAAAACATATAAAATTTTAGTTTGAGGAAATTGGAAAATATGGTAGTTTTTATGTGAAGATTGGGTAGTATTCCTGCCTTGAGACCCGAGTTCGAATCCACTTAGCCACCTAACTCACAGCGAAGCTGTACAAAAAAAAAGCTGGGTCTAAGAAAGATTAATCTGGGCCTAAGGCCCGGAAGAACTTTCGGATTATCAAAAAAATAAAAATTGGGTAGTATTTTAGTTGTATACTCCCTCCGTATTTAAAAGATTGATTTTCTATCTTTATTTTCTTGTTTTTTAAAGATTGATTTTTTAAACTTTTTAATTTATTTTTATTAGCAAATTGTAAACCTCAATAAATATTAATTGAGAATGTTTCAATTGTTTAATTTTTATTGGATAATATATATATGGAAAAATGTTTAAAGTAAAAAGTTATTGTATTTATTACTAAGTATTTATTATTTTTCTTAATCTGAGTGAAAACTTCAGGAAATAATTCTTTCTAATACGGAGGGGGTATGTTTTTAGGTAGTTTTTACTTTAATATTCCCTGTTTTTTTTCTTCTTAAAAACTACCTATTTTATAAATTAAAACTTAAAATTACCTAAACTCATTATAAAACTTAAAAACTACCCAATACTCAAATACACCCTTTTAGTTTTCGATTGATTTTTTAGTTTTCTTGTAACTTGTGAAAGTTTTTGGTATTTTCTGTTTCGATTGATTTAATTAGTAGCTTGATGAACCGTTTGGATACATCCACGTGTTTGAAATCTAGCCATTTGTAGGAATAAAACCCCGGCGATTTTCCCGCTCTTTCGACTCTTCCTCCGCCTTCTGTAGTAGAGAGGTTCACGAGATCTAAATCTGACTCCTGAAGCTCTGACAATGGCGAACAAAATTGAATTCTTCGAGCTCAATACTGGAGCAAAGATCCCATCGGTCGGTCTCGGGACATGGCAAGCTGCTCCTGGCGTCGTTGGAGACGCCGTCGCCGCCGCTGTGAAGGTTCGTCTCATGGCTTCTCATTTTACTGATAGATTTCAGAGTTTGATTTCAGATCCTCATTGTTATTGGTTGATCTCGGGATTTTGGGATTGAAAATGGAGATTCGTTTCAATAGTAGAAGAATTGAAAAATCATTTCATAATGCAGATTGGCTATCAGCATATTGACTGTGCTTCAAGATATGGCAATGAAGTTGAGGTAAATCCATTCTATGGCTCACCGATCTAAATTTTGTGTCTTCCAATTCCAAAAAATTGCACACATTTTGTATTATCTCTTTTGTGGTGGTTGACATTGTTCATGTTTTGTTAAGAGTTTTTCTCTCTAAGAAAAATTTGTGTAGAAGAGTGTTTAGTTTGGTATGATCGTTCTTATTGGATTTGTTATTCTATACAATCTTACTAAGGTTTACCATTTTCACTGTGTTGTGTATTTTGATGTAAACTGTTTTCAAGTTCATCAGAATTATGCTTTTTTTTTTTGTTATTTTTCGATTGAGATATTGAAGAAAAGTTAACCAGCAGATTGGGAAAGTTCTGAAGAAGTTGTTTGAAGATGGCGTAGTGAAGCGTGAGAGGCTGTTCATCACATCAAAAATCTGGTATCTTTTGTTCATAACGTTTCTGTTATATCTTTATGCTTACAAAATACAAATTATGCAATGAAATGACAGGTTGACTGATCTTGACCCTCCGGATGTGGAGGAGGCATTGAATAGAACTCTACACGATCTGCAGCTTTATTACGTCGATCTGTATCTTGTAAGCATGACTCCTTTGAACAAATGCTAATTTCATTATCCTAACAGTTTTCAAGATGTGTCCCTTTCTTCGGTATCTAGCCTGTCAGAACCAGTTGGATCTGTGGATTTGAAACTCTAATTATGCTTGCTTATACTTCGATTGGTTTCATTTGATATTTTCTCAAGATGCATTGGCCTGTTCGGTTGAAGAAAGGCACTGTTGACTTTAAGCCTGAGAATCTTATGCCTATCGATATTCCTGGCACATGGAAAGCAATGGAAGCATTGTATGATTCAGGCAAGGCAAGAGCCATTGGCGTAAGTAATTTCTCTACAAAGAAACTCTCAGATCTCGTGGAAGTCGCTCGGGTTCCTCCAGCTGTAAACCAGGTGGAATGTCATCCTTCATGGCAACAACATAAGCTACATGACTTCTGCAAGTCCAAAGGGATTCACCTATCAGTAAGTTTGAAAAACACTAACATGTCCAAATCATTACAGGAATCAGAATTTTTCATGTTTATATACGCTTGTGAGTTTTGATTGTGTGGCAGGGATATTCGCCATTGGGTTCTCCAGGAACAACGTGGGTGAAGGGCAATGTTTTAAAGAGTCCAGTTCTGGAAATGGTTGCTAAAGAACTCGGGAAATCTCCTGCACAAACCGCACTTCGATGGGGACTTCAAATGGGTCATAGTGTACTTCCCAAAAGCACAAATGAAGTCAGAATCAAAGAGAATTTTGATGTATTGGGATGGTCAATCCCAGAAGAAATGTTTGACAAGTTTTCCAAGATAGAACAGGCAAGTAAAAACTATAAACCACATTTCTGCAAATTTTGAATCTATGAGAACTGAGAAGTCTAAAAACATCATTTTTTTGGCGTTGCTATTTGAATCTTCACTGTGCAGGTTAGGTTAGTCCAAGGGACGTCGTTTGTTCATGAGACACTGAGTCCTTATAAGACACTTGAAGAGCTTTGGGATGGTGAGATATGAATCAAAAGAGTCTTCTATTGAATTTCATAGTTTATGCTTTGAACGAGGGAAATAACGTGTCTAACAATTCAATAATAAGAAGAATTTTTGCAGATATTAACAGTTTTTAGATTCATGCGGCAAATTACTAAGCTAAGTGGTTAATGAAAAAATATTTCATTGAAAGAAAAATGATCGAACGAAATTGGACGGAAATAATTAGAATCTGATTCCATTGGCATCAAAACCAAATAATTATCTTTCATAAAGAAGAAAACTCAAAACATGAATTCGCATGTAGAGAAACTGACATTTTCCAATTCAACAACGAAGCCATACTGCAAATACGTCGAAACCGAAAAAAATGAAGACAAAGCAAGAGGCAGAGCTTTTGACATTTGTCTCTCACTGTTGTTTGGTTTCGACCTTCTTCTTCTGCCAGAGCCTGTCTATGCCACTGTCTGCGTCTCCCTGCAGATTCAATCAAAACGTCCATAGACAAATACAGTCATCAACTTTGTTATAACAAATGTAAACCATTGAGATGATTATAAAAGTAAATCTCAAGTAAATTAGTGGAGTTGTTAAATTCACAAACCTGAGCTCGAACAAATCCGCAGAGAGCAAAGGTGGAGAATTGGCCGGTGTAGATTCCATCAGCATCAAGATGTCCAATGTTAAGCTGAACTGAAGCATGATCCTTTGATGTGATCAATCTGTTTGTGGCCGAGCTGACCAAAATAAAAACGAATCAGTATAGTAATAAATTAAGACAATTAGCTCAAGATTAATCAACAGAGAACCAAAAAAAAAAAGCTGATATACCATTTCCTGGGAATGTAGAGCTCTGTGATCTGACCTTCTTCGTTCTGCATCTTGAAAAGTTAGCTTGAAACAAAAATAATGACCTGCGCCGATAAATATTAATCTGATGAGCAATCAAATATTGGCGATGAAGAGAGATTCGTCATGAACAATGGAGTGACGTGTAATATCAAGCTATAACTAATCAAGAATAATTGTTCACATTCAACCAAAATCTCTATACAAACAATAGGCACAACGAAAAATCAAATTCTGAAATCACAATAACTAGAAGAAGGAGATTAAGAGCCTAAGCAGACATTATCACCTGCGTATGATGTTTCGCGGCGACGGAGAAGAAGATGAAGAAGTAGAAAAATCAGTTTAGGCTTTATATAGTAGCGAGCTCTTAGGGTTATTTCATGATAGATGTTAATGACTACTATACCCTTCATGTTTTTAATTAGAGCGGGTTTATAAAAATGTATCGTACCGGACTACCAATGTCATTGAACCAGATTTAAACCGATAGTTATTTGTAAACTGAGTATAGTATATACTTTTATGCTACATCAGACTCATCGGAATCAAAACCAAACCATAACTGAGACCGGTTTAACTGAATCGAATCAATTGAAGATGTAACTGAGCTGAATTTGAAAGATTGATTCATTTGGATCTCGCACAAATGATTCAAAAAATAGTTTTGTAGACATTTGTTTCACATGGATGCGACAATGATACAGATACATATAGCCACATACTCTCGAAGAAAACTGGTGTTTACACTTCGGGCTACTAACTCACACAAACATCACTTCATCAAAGCTTAACCCAAATGGGATTCTGTCCCGAAACTGCGGTCTCCAGCATCTCCAAGCCCAGGGATTATGAACCTATAAGGACATTCAAAATTTAATCAATTTAGTTTTCTTCACAAAGCCAAGAACACAATAAAGAAAGCGTGAGCTTTCATATCTGAACTTACCCTTTTTCATTGACTTCAGGATCGATAATTCCAGCATATACATGAAGCCTGAAATGTTGCATACAGCAACCAAAACAGTTTAATAAAGAGTTAAATCAAATGTCAAATAAGTTAAGAGCTGGTCTTTTGGTATTCATACCCGGGGAATTTCTCATTAAGCTTTGATAGAGCAGGAGGTGCAGTACAAGCACAAATCTGTAATCAGGGAGATACCGGAAAAAAAAAAAATACTTAAAGTAAGGATATTCCGTCGTCAAGATTTCTGAGAAAAGCTGCTTCCTGTAGATATGCTTACCACTTTGATTTGCTGAACAGACAACCCACGTTCCTTCAATAGATCCATCGCCGCAATAATGGTACCGCCTGAAATACAAATAAATCCGTGTTTTGAAGCATACGAGAACCAAGTTGTTACTAAACTATGAAACATTCAGTATTACCATCATACCATGTCATGTGTTATCGTGTACATTTGACACATCAAATCCTAATTACAGTTCTAGTTTGGAGATGGCTAAAATGATTAAAACTCGCTACATTACTGATAAGACTTCCTTACCTGTGGCAATCATTGGATCGACCAAAAATACTCTCGAATTCTTAGGGAATTCATCAGGCAACCTAAAAAAGATGTATCAAAGCTGTTATTGTGAACACTTTAGTAACTACAAACTGCTGCAGAGAAGTTCTTACTTGTTAAGATACACCGAAGGCAAAAGTGTTTTCTCATCCCTACTTATTCCTGGAAAAAGGATAATACAGGGACATCATAAGGTACTAAAGAAAAGTCTTCATTTTCACATCATATCTTCAGGAAAGAGATGAGATTACTAACCTAAATGATATATTTTATTGGCAGGTAAAACTGAGGATGCATGTTCCGCAAGAGCAAGACCAGCTCTTAATATCGGAACAACCTACACAGAGATTAAAAAACCAAGAGTAAGAAATGTTTAATTTTGGGGTTGAGAAGAAAACTATAATAGACAACAAGAAGAGTTAGAGGGATAGACAAACCGCTATAGGCTCTCTAGGATCAATGAATTCAACAGAAGCAGCTCCCAATGGAGACATTATTTCTCCAACAACCGTTGGCTTCACCACATATCAAGAAACAATTAAGCAAACACTGAAGAGAACAAATTCGAGAAAAAGAGATGTGTAACTTTGTTTAAAACATTACTCACCAGCCACTCTCGTGCTGCTTCATACATCAGTAGTCTCCCTAATTCAGCTATTGCATTCCCTAACACAATTAAAAAAAAAAAAACTCAAGATTTATAGAGCAACACAGACTTTATAGCTGAAGAACGTAAACACAACTCTAAGAGCTACAGATTGTTCACTAAAATCTTATCTACTCACTGAAAATAGGACAAGGAGTTTGTTCATTTCTCAGAACAGAGATCCAATGTTTGATCAAAGGATGTGGTGGCACGAAGACCTGAAACCATAATCAACTCAAATCTTTCACTTTCATATAAACAACAACAAATACTCCAAAATCTGTAAACATCAATACGAGAGTTTATACCAGCATCCTATTGCTTCTGTTGATAGACCCCTCCGACGCCGCCATTTTTGTTCGACCTCGAATATTCCGCCGGGGAAAAGAGGAAGAAGAAGAAGAAGAAGAAGAAGAAGAAGCACTCAAATTCTATAAAATTTCCGAAATCCGAAATCAAATATCAATTTCTTTGCATGTATCCAAAAGAGGTTCACTCGAAAAGTGTGCTTGGGAATTAAATAGTATATACGTTACCTGAGCGAGAATTGGGGAAGAATTAAAGGAGAGGAGAGAGGAAGGATTAGGGTTTATGCGGCCGCATTGTTGTTGTCGGGGAACAAAACGCAGCGTATCGGAACAACACCTGAAAGTGTTGCTAATTGAGCACGCCATTTTTTATGATGTTCGAAATCTGGTACTCTATTTTACAAAGAGACGATAGGGGCGACAATAAACCGGCCGTTACAAACTGTACCGGACAACTCTGGGTCTACTACTTATAACGGCCCATTGGGCTTTATATTCATCCGAACCATACATTTCTCCCAAAAGATTGGAGATGTGAAGCTTAGGCAAGTGTTTTAAAAACTAAACTAGAGTCGAACCCGTGGACCACGGTACACCGCTGATCAATATTTTCTTAATCATTGTAACAAATATTTATATTTTACTGTTTAATATTTTGTATTCAGTTTTCCAGATAATTTATAGATTTTGTTCGTTTAGTTTTTATAATTATTTTTCTTTTAGTTACATGTAATTTAACTTCATTAAATTATAAAGTGTTAGGGTTGTTAGTAAATTGACGTATATACCAATTTTTGTTGTTGTTGTAAGTAGTTCTTATGTTCTAGCCTGCTCTGTTATGTCCAACGGGTTAGCGAGCTGCCCCACAGATTTGATTCTTATAAATTAAATAAATGAAATATTTTTGAAAATTAAAATTAACAACTTTTTAAATAGAAATTTTTTTAATATTCTCTTTTTCTAAATATTCTAATTTTATACATAAACTCTTTATATTTTCAAATATATCATAGATTATATTTCATCAACTATATACAATTATATATATATATATATATATAATTTATTTATTTATATTAAAAATTGGTAGTCTGCGGGCCGACCCACCAATCCGCGGACAAATCTCTTAAATCTCAGGTCCACTATGGGCTTGTCAATGATTCCCGCTTTTAATGGGCATAAAATTTTATGTCCATTGCCCTATGGTGGATTTACTTGTACTTATCACGAGGGTCACCGATCCAATTGACACCTCTACGGATGTAAAATGTTGAACACACATTATTGAATAATATATGTTCGTTTATAAAAATTTGAATCACAACATATGCAGAAAAAATCTAAAGCTTTACTAATTGTATGTATTATATAATAATTCAAAATAATTTAAAAATAAGATCAAACAAAGATGATAGGAGAATCATAATTCAAACTATTAAAATCTCAATATTAGATAAAAAAAATGATTATAGAGAATTTATTTATTATTTATTATTTATGTAGAAAGGAGAAAAAAAGAAAAAAAAACTAAATATGGGAGTGATTGGACATATGTATAACTACTTGTTGTTTGGATACATGGATAATTATTTGTACTTCAATTTAATAGTATAGAGATAATATTTGAAACTTTTTATAAAATTTCTTAGTCGAGGTGGGATATTGAACAAACACATTATTTTCTTCATCGATTGAGTAATTTATGTCTATTTTAAAAAATTTGAATCACAACATATGTAAAAAATCTAAAATTTTATTAATTATATATATTATATAATAATTTAAAAATAAGATCAAATAAAGATGTAAGGAGATTCATATTTTTCAAGTATATTGGTTTAAATTGGATAGAGAGATTTTAGGAAATTTGAAATTAATGTTAGGTTCCATATTATTAAAAAAAAATTAATATTTATTTTTTATTTATTTTTTATTAGATATAAAGATTGTTTGGATGTAGAGATAAGTGAAATGTTTGGAAACAATGATAAGTCAAAAGTATTTTAATTTTAGTAGTATAAAGATTGTGTTTACACTTTACAGGGAAAAAAGAAAAAAAAAACTGAGTGATCCAGCTGTTTTCAGTGTGTAATATAATCTCACTGAGTAAAAATCTCTATTTTCTCTATGATATAAGTTTACATGACATGCATAACTTTTTTTTTTTGTATGAAGACATATACATAACTTTACACTGAAGAGATCTCCAATGTTATTTATAAGCACACAAGATTACACCAGACATAAAAAGCCAATGCTTCCAAAAATATCTGTCTATCTTTTCAATCACTGATTCAAATAATATCTGAGGTTGTCGGCGTTGGGTTGGTCTCTGAGTTTAGCCATTGCTCCACGTTCGATCCTCCGAATCCATTCTTTGCTAACCTTAAGAAGCTTCCCAATCTCTTCCAGGGACTTAGGCCTATAGTCTTGAAGACCATAACGTAGAACTATCACTTGCTTCTCTCTTGGCTCTAGCCCTTCTAGAAGTTCATGTACGTCTCTTCTTGCGCTCTGCCTCATCACAGCCTCCTCAGGACTCTCCATTGTTGTATCCGGTGTAAATTCCTGCAGACAGGGCAAACACACTTGAGTCTCAAAACTGTATTTAGTGTAATCTTGGTCCTTTGATTGATATGCATTTTTCAATACCAAAGAATGAACCGAATTCTACCGAAGAAGTGAATCCTTAACGCTACATGAATTGCTTAATAGTCCATAGTTTCTGCACATTATGGTCCAAAATGACGTACCAGGAATTTTGAGGTAAAGCAATCCCCAACTTTCTTGTCAATTGAACCAACCACTTTTAGGCATTGGTTAGCCGCTCGAATCTTCTTCAATGAGAGACTTGTTAGTTTCGAAATCTCCTCATCTGCCGGATATTTTATCCCGTGGCTTGTTTTCAAGGTCTTACGAGCCTTTTGTATCTGATTGATAGTTCGGATTACAGACGACTGCCAAAAGAACAGAAACGATAAGTGTAAACAAGTGAGATTCTTTGGCTTTGTTGAAAATGAGATAAAATTTAGATAAGAAAGAAAAAAAAGGTTGAAAATCAAAATGCTCATACAGGAATATGGACGCCCCTTGCATGCCGTGACACCATCATGGACATAGATTTTCTTATCCAATACTGCACATATGTTGAAAACTTGTAACCTTTTGTGTGATCAAACCTCTCTGCTCCTTGTAACACTCCCACATACCCTGCCTGTAAAACCCACAAGTAAGAGCATTAGAACATACGGAACTGGTTAAGACTTCCCACTTGAAAAGATTCATCATTTGTGTACGAAGCCAGAAGTTTCCTATCTGTTCTTTTCGTAATCATAAACTTAAGCTAAAAGGTTGAAGTTTTGCAAGAATCTAAATACAATTCTAAGGGAGACAAGATGAACCTGAACTAAATCTTCGTGGGCGATTCCGAGTCCACGGTAATTTCTTGCAAGGAATAGAACCAAAGACCTGGTGCTTTTCACCAGTTCATCTCTACAGTACCAACCGTAATGTAGATTGCGCATCAGAAGTTTCTCGTTCATCCCTACTGCTTCAGCCCAACAACTCATACTGGCTACCTTACCACTTTCTTCTTCCAGTTGCGTTCTGATTCTCTCCATGTCTGCCACTATCTTCAAAGGAGACATGAGAGTGTCATAAGAATTTCTTGTTAACTAAATCTGAGAAAAGAAAAGAAAAAACAGTTAGAGGAAGATTTCACACTGAACCTTGACTCCTGTTGACATCTCAGCTTCATTTCTAGAGATCCTCTCTCTTTTCTTTCTATATTTAGATGGTCTTCTCCCTTTAGGGACATCAATATTGTTCCATGTGGTTCTTGAACCGAATGGCAAAGAATCCTGATCACCATTTTCAGTTGTGACACTCGACCTTCTTGCTTTCTTTTGTAATTTTCTTCTTGATGATACAAAAGCTTGCTGTTTCAGTGTAGTACTCATCACCACCTCGGTTGAGTCAGATAAGCATGAAGTGATTGAAGAACCACGAAACCTAGATAGACGGGTTTTGAATAACTCAGCAGCCCCCAGCTTCCCCATTTGCAACATAATATCTCTTTCCATTCTTAAAGAGTCCAAGGCAACAAAAGTTTCTTCTAGTGCTAAAAGGTTCTTTGCTAGTAAATTGTATTGCAACATGCTACGAGATAAATAAGATTTTTCTGCAGAAGACATTTGTTCTCCAACTAAACCCACACCGATGTTTTCCTGAAAAAAAAAATGAAATCATGGCAAAGAATTCTTAACATGAAAACGGATGAACAAGTGTGAACTTCAATGCATACCTTTGCGTCTTTGAGCTTTACATGTACATTGTTTTCTGCAGTGTAAGGAGCTGCAGATGCGCAGCCACACGCTTTTAGAGAATCAGTCTGGTAAAATCTGCTTTCCTCTTTAACAGAGGATAGAAACGACCACCTCGTTGCAACCAAAGAATTCACCGGAATTCTAACTGAAGCATCAAGTAAGAGAGAAGTCATCCAACAAGTAGCAAGAATGTCAAAACTATGCATAGTGACTGAAAGAATGGTTCAATCATTTTGATCGATTAGATGAAATAAGAAGCATCTTCTCTTCAAATGAAAACCTAAGAATCAGGATTAAGCAAGCACAGTACAGCAAACACAGATAGATAAACATTGCAAAATTGATCACAAGAGCGACATAATCGAAGTCTTAGCGAATTGGGAGAGTACTCACCGAAAATGGGAAAAGAAGTTTGCTCAGATCTCAACAGGGAGAGCCAATGTTTAATCAAAGGATGCGGAGGTACGAAGACCTGCTCCAAATGAAAATCCACGAATACTCAAATCATAATTCAGAGAGAATTCAAGGAAAGAGAAGGAGTCAGGGATACTATTATTGTTACCAGCATGCTATTGGTCGAGCTCATGGACGACGATCGCACCAAGATACGTGGCCGAGAAGCAGACGAAGACGAAGAAGAAGAAGAAGAACCAACAATCTAACATCCAAAAATCCAAACAAAAACCAAAAATCATCTCGATAGTGAACACACGAGCGTCTCTATACAGATGATGTAAAAAGATATGCACACACCTGTTTGGGAATTGGGAATGAATTGAAGGACGCCATTGACGCAGACGAGGGAGGAGGAAGGAGATTGATTGCAGATATAGTTGTGTGTATTTGTATGGTCTACGACTTCTCTCTTCTAATTTTCTTAATTTCCCTCTCTGTGGTTTCCTTGCCACAATTTTTTTTCCTTTTTTGTGAGCTGTGTTTTTTATTTTCACTGTGTAAACTATTTATGACCAATAAAAATACATTTATTTTGTATTTCTCATAAATAAATATATATATATATATATATATATGAATAAAGATATACATGTGGTGATAGTATTTCGATGGAACTAATCAAAATCAAAATGTTTTTAAACTCAATCAAAATGTTTAATTATCCATTTGCTCTTTTTCAAGAAGTATTATCCATTTAATTTTATGGTCATACGTTTTGTGTTTTACTATACTATCTGCATATATTATAATTAACTTTATTATATTTTTCTATGAAATTTACAATTTTTATTATGATTAAAACCAAATAAAATCCTTTTTGAGATAACTATATATATTCGTAGAAGCAAGATTTAGATATCATCAATCTTCAGATTGTTGAAAAGTCTCAACTCGAACCTTGTGTATACAAGCAACCCTCGAACTTGGTTAATACCTTGATTCTTGTGGTATCGAGGAGATCTTTCGAGTCAAGAAATTGATTCAGAATATATATCTCAGAAAAACTCTTACATACTAGTTGAACAAGATTTAAATTTGTTTAGTAAGTTTCTTATTACAAACTTATAATCACTTCCTTTTGAGTTCTAAAAAGCTTAGTCTTCCTGAGTGTTTTCGCCAGTCTCATGTCTAGGAAGTAAGTCCCGTGAAGTGTAGGGCAATTGAACCTAGAATTAAGTCTGGATTGTAGGGAGTCTGAATCTTTTAAAAACCCATTAGAATTTCATGATGAGTTCGTATTTTAGGAATTCGCTAGATAGATCTGAATCATCTTCATCTAGGAGTATATCTTCAAAAGAATATAAAAAAGTTATAAATAGTCATGAAACTACCATAGATGACTTTCAAGGTTCAATTGACAATTGGGAAATTCCAAGAGTTCATAGAGATCAAATTTATCAAACCTCACGAATGAATTTCTTAAAAACAAATTTTTAATTAAAACAGAAGAACGTGACATACAATTAACTAAACCTTTTGAAACAATTTATTTGTTTTCACAAAACGTTTTACAAAGACATAGAGAAAAGAATTTCAAATATATACATATTGGCTTAGTCCAAGTCGGTATAAAACCGCTTTCAAAAGAAGGTCTTAATACTTCAATTTTAGTTATCTTAAGAGATACTAGATTCAAATTATTTGAAGACTCTTTGCTCAGTTCTATAGAGTCAAGTCTTTGTGCTGGTCCAATATCATTTGATTGTTATCCAAATTTCACCGTTTCTTTAAATGATAGAAATATTCTAAAATCTCTAGTTTTACAAGTTAAAACACATAGCTATGAAATGATCGAAGGATCGATTCCGATTGCTTTGGTTTTTAGATTACATTATAAAGCCATGACAAGTGCTTTTTCTTCAAAAGTAAAAATATCGAGTAAAAAGGGTGAAACCCTCTTACTCCAAACCGATCTTTCAAAATCAAACTTTGTTATTCCGAGATCAATTCAATGGAAAGATGTAAACCTTCCAGATGAATGGATTCTTGAAGGAGTAACTCAACCAAAACCTCAAAACCCTGTAGAACCAATGGAGCCAAACACACATTTAAAAGATATTGAACAATCTGATGACGGAAAAGTGAAGCTTTCCTTCATTAGACACAATGATAAAAATACTGAAGATGATTTAGCATATGAATCCTCTTCAAATACAGACACAATAGACTTAGAAAGAGTCTCCCAAATAGGTCGTGGTTATCCGATTCAAGAATCCAGATACCAACCACGTTTTTCAACTTCTGATGTTCCAAATTCAATCTTAAGAAATGTTGATTTTCGAACACAGATTCCAAAACTTGTTTATACCTCAAGAAATAGTCTTGAAAAAATGAATTTGTCACGAAATCTGAACCAACTAGCCCAACATTTTCAGCTATCACTGATATGGCTAATGAACTAAATGCTTTAGAAAAAGATTTGGAGATAAATAAAAAATTCTTACAAAAAGAATTATATTCAAAAAATAACTTACAAAAAAGAAATTGGTTTTTTAAAGGATTCTCTAAAATCAGAAAGAAAATACAAGAAGAATATTATGAATACCTTAATAAAAACAGAGTTCAAATTTTATTTTTTAATTGGTTTGAATATTATACAAAAGAAAATAAAATTTATTATCCTTTTTCAAAAACCGCAAATCCTATTACCAATCGAAACAAGGGCTGTGAGTGGGAAACACTTACTAATGGTAAAATAATTCGTTCAAATCACCCCCTCAACAAGGAATAAAGCTTGAATTATTGGGTAAACCAATCGAAGCAATCTTTTTTAAAATCCCTCAAGAAGATGATAAGACGAATTTCAAGAATATCATTCTTCAAAACAATTTTTTAAACACTAATCTTTGCACAATAAGTAAACAACTTGATAGGATTGAGAAAACAATTCTAAAACAAACAGATCACCCAAATGAAACTCCATCTAATAAAAAACTAAAACTTTCAATTTTCAAACCTTTTCAAATTTCAGAAAATAGTGTTAAAATTTGCCAAAACACGAATATTGAATTCATACGCGCTCTTCAAAGCCAACTAAGCAACATAGAAATAGGGGAAAATAGTAAGCATCAAGCTTATGATGTCCCTGATACCCCAACTTCTAAAGCCCAAAGAAATCCTAGAAATCTCGAAACACAAAGTTCAAATATCCAAATAAATACTCTATGTCATGAATCAGATTCTGATAAAACCATAAAACAATTTTCAAACAATAGAATAAACCGTCTTGATTGGAGAAACAGTAATTAAAACCAAATAATAACGGCACCAGATCTAGGACAAATTCAGCCATTCGAACAATCTAGGTTTGACTCTTCTTCAGTCTATGACTGGAATCTAGATGGAATATCTGAATATATCATTTTTAATTTCCTCCAAAAAATGACAATGGCTGTAAATGCCTATAGAACACAAATAGGTAATGAAGATAAAACTGTAGCCGAACTCCTTATAGCTGGCTTTTCAGGATAGTGTAAAGGATAGTGGGATAACTATCTTAATAACCAGCAACGAGGAGAAATTCTTGATGCTATAAAAATAGATGAAGAAGGAATGCTAATTATAGATAATTTTAGAAACACACAACAAAATGCGATAGCAACCCTAGTCTTAGCTATAACCCTTCATTTCATAGGAGATCCTTCAGTCCTTAGGGACAAAAACGCTGAACTCCTTTCAAATCTTAAATGTAAAAAATTAAGTGATTTCCAATGGTATAAAAACACCTTTCTCACTAGAGTCCTACTCCGGCAAGATTCAAATCAACCATACTCCAGCAAGATTCAAATCAACCCTTCTGGAAAGAAAAATTTCTTGCTAATCTACCAACACTTTTAGGAGAAAAAGTTAGAACAAAAATTAGAGAATCTAGTGGTATCCAAATAATAGATTATGATGATTTCACTTATGGTGAATTAGTTAGTTTTGTCCAACAAGAAGGTCTTAAGATCTGTCAAGATTTAAAACTCCAAAAACATCTCAAATGGGAACTTAAAAGAACAAAAATAGAGTTAGGGTCTTTTTGTAAACAATTTGAAATAGATCCTACCAATAAAAAGCCATGTGCAGGAAATTGTAAACCAGCATACTATTCCAAAAAATCAAAATTTACTAAAATTTTTAAAGATTTTAGGCCACGAGAAAATTCCTGGAATAAACCTCGAAGAGAGAACTCCTGGAATAAATCTCGAAAAAAATTTAAACCACAAGAATCCCAAAACAAACATTTTTATAAAAAATCTAACATGCTATAAATGCAATAAGAAAGGACATACTTCAAAATAATGTCGCTTAAATAAGAGAATCCAAGAACTCGATCTTGGAGAAGAAATCACAGATAAAATATCAAATCTTTTTCTATAATACTCTACATCATCTAATGATTACGATTCTGAGCCCTCTTCTGAAGAAGCCTTGCAAGTTGATGAACTAAATGGTTTATCATCCAGCTCGGACTCAGATAGTAAGAAAATTCAAGTCCTCACAAAAGATCATGAATTCCAACTAGAAATTTTAAATTCAATCTCAGACCCCCAACTAAAATAAAAATTTCTAGAAACAATTATTTTATCCTTAAATGGAAGTCAAAAAACAGAAAATCCTACAAAACCCAATGATCCGTCAAATACAAAATCATCATATAACCTGACAAATATCCTCAACCAAGGAAGAAAAAATAGTTCCAAAACAACTCTCCAATCACTTCAAATTGAAATCAAAGATGTAAAAAATGAGCTCAAACATCTAAAAGAAAAATAAAAAACCGATTACGAATATTTTCATTCAATATTAGCTTCTAAACATGATGACTCCAGTTCGGAGGAACATGAAAACAATTGCCCAGAAAACATAGAAGATGAGATAGTAGAACAAATACAATCTCTAAACACTATGCCAAATGATTTCTTCTTTGTACTAAGAGAAATCACCTCTCGAAAATATAAAATAAAAATTATACTTATTTTCTCAGAAAACTATAAAATAGATACAATTGCACTTTTTGATACGGATGCAGACCTAAATTGTATAAAACAGGTCTTGTACCACGATGTTTTCACCATAAAATAAATGAAAAACTCTCAGCAGCAAACAACTCAAAACTTAGTATAACGTCAAAAACAGAAGCTTCACTATTAAAAGATAATGTTCTTTTCAAAACTGTTTTTGTTCTCACAGATGATATATACCAAAATATCATTCTCAGAACACCATTTATAAGCTTAATAACACCTGACAAAGTTAACGAAGATTCAATCTCCTTCAAAACTCAAGATAAAAAATTATCTTTCAAATTCATGGAAACTCCAAAAAAGAGAAGCCTAAACTTAATAAAAGCTTGCTCAATACAAGAAAATTTTCTAAATTCTCTAATAAATAGCAAAAAATTCCACTTAGAAAACTTGCAAACGAAATTTCTTGTTGAAAAGACAAAGGAATCACTAGAAACTTCAATTACAAAAGAGAAAATTTCAAAACTAAATAAACTTTTCGAAGAACAATTATGCTCCGACTTACCAACAGCCTTCTGGGATTGAAAACAACACATAGTTGATCTACCCTATGAAGAAAAATTCGATAAAAAATAAATTCCTACAAAACCTCGTCCAATACAAATGAATTCTGATCTCGAGAGCCATTGTAAAAAAGAAATTTCAGAACTTTTAAATAAAATTTTAATTTCAAAGTCAAGATCTCTATGGTCTTGTGCAGCTTTCTATGTGAATAAAAATTCTGAAATAGAAAGAGGAACTCCAAGACTTGTGATAAATTATAAACTTTTGAATACGGCATTAAAATGAATTAGATATCCAATACCAAATAAAAAAGACCTCCTTCAAAAACTTCATTCCGCACATATATTTTCAAAATTTGATCTAAAATCTGGATTTTGGCAAATCTAAATATCCGAAAATGATCGTTATAAAATATCATTTACTGTTCCTTTTGGACAATACCAATGGAACGTAATGCTTTTCGGCTTAAAAAATGTACCTTCGGAATTTCAAAAAATAATGAATGATATATTTTCAGATTATTCAAAATTTTGTATAGTATATATTGACGATATACTTATATTTTCAAACTCGATTGACGAACATTTCAAACAACTAAAAACATTTTACTATGTTGCACGCAAAAATGGACTTGTTCTTTCCAAAACAAAGATGTCTTTATTCCAAATCAGAATAAGATTTCTTGGTCATTACGTTTCAAAAGGCATGATAAAACCAATAGAAAGATCATTAGAATTAGCAAATAAATTTCCTGATAAAATCTCAGATAAAACCCAGTTACAAAGGTTCCTAGGAAGCCTTAATTATGTTCTAGATTTTTGTCCAAACATCAATAGATTAGCTAGACCCCTTCATGATCGTCTGAAGAAAAACTCAACCCCTTGGACAGAAGAGCATACCGCTGTAGTCCAACAAATTAAAAAAAATCTTAGAAATCTCATGCCTGTATATAGCGGATCCAAATTTGGGAAAATTTGTGGAAATAGACGCTTCTGATCTGGGATACGGGGGCATTCTAAAACAAAAAAAACAAATGGTCGTGAAAATATAATCCAATTTACTTCATCTCATTGGAATGAAACTCAAAAAAATTATTCGACCATTAAAAAAGAAATACTAAGTATAGTCTTATGTATACAAAAATTTCAAAGTGATCTTTTAAATCAAAATTTTTTACTAAGAATTGATTGCAAAAGTGCTAAAGACGTTTTACAAAAAGATGTTAAAATTTTTGCATCAAAACAGATTTTTGCCCGATGGCAGGCTTTACTAAGTATTTTTGATTTTGATATAGAATTTATTAAAGGAGAAACAAATTTTGTTCCAGATTTCCTGACTCGAGAGTTTCTCCAAAACATGTACGATGCCACCAAAGACGGTTGACAGGGGAAAAAACCCTGCTTCAGGCCCAATCCAAGATAAAACACCAACTCCAAACACTTCCAAACCAAAGACACAACCCGAAACACAACCCTGGATAACAATTACAAAAAAGAAACCAGAAAAAGAAGAGCAAACTCTTCAAACCCCTGAAGAAATCTTGGAACAAATACGGTCCTTACAACAAGCTTTCGAAAAGAGTTTTTCAAAACAAGAGAAAGGTAGTTCTTCAAAACCACCCTCTTCTCTTGCAATTTCTGAAATACCTGAAGCCACCTTAAGAATGATTTCAAAACAAAACCAGGCTTCGAAACAAATTTCAAAACTTTTAAACAATTCATAAATTGTTTTAAAGGAATTTTCACAAAATCCTCATTTGGAATATTTTGAAAAACCGACTTATCAAAATGTGATTACAATAGAGAAAGACATTTTTGTTGAAAATATCTCATTCAGTTACTGGGATTATTGCCAAGGTTGGTACAATGCTTTCCTGATTCAATCCCCCAAACACAAACACACGTGGTTGATCTTTTTTGACACCACATGTAACCTATCTAAATCTCCTCTTTGGTTTAATCAATGGTGGAACAACTTTGGTTCTGTCATACACATTTTCAAACCCCAGATAAATAAATCCTTCCAAATCTTTAAAACCAGTTTCATACCATCTGAAGATGAAAAAAGATTTCCCGCCTTTGCCCTCTTTCATTCTAAATTCCATTTGCCCTGGGTTTTTTCATGGACTTTTGAATTTTCGGATGATACAATACCCATTATCAGACGAAGATTTAAAGTAAAATACAGAATCCCTTGAATTTATATCCTTCAAATATCCCTGAATGGATTCGATCACAAAATTCTAAAACTCTTAATCCACCAGCTCCACAAAAATTTATCCAAACAATGGAAATGACTCTCTTCCTAGCCCAAAAATCAAAAATGTTGTTTATGTTAGCAGCTGCAAAATCAGAAGAAGAAATCAAATCAATCTCAATGCAATTTCTACAGACGATATCAACACAGAACTCTCAAGCATCCGGAAGTGAACCCGAAATAAACGAAGACGATTTGTAAATCTTGTAAAAAAAAAAAATGTATCCTATGTAATGTTAATGTAACATTAAGGGGAGGAATGTTTATAATCCCCCACAAATAAGTTGTAATATATTTCATATTTTATACTAAAAAAAAAGGTCATCTTAACACCTGATAAGTTAAGGCTATTCCGAAGCAAACGGCTTCGGTAAAGAATAATCAAATCCATTTATAGCTGATGCTTTGCTAAAAAGCATAAAAGATGTACAAACATCTCTCCCTAAAAACAAGTCCAAACAGCGGAGTCCAAGGACAACATCAAACATCGAAATCCGAATACTACTTCAAAACCGACTCCGCAAAATCCGCAATCAACCACAGAAGATGTCGGCCACAAATCCGGTTTCAACTACAAAAGTAAAAGACAAATCCATAAAAATCGCCATCAAAGTTATCAGCGACAAATACCCACTACAAAAGCAAAAGAAAAATCCGTCAAAATCCACTACGAAAAGCAGAAGACAAGGAGCATCTCGAGGCTACCACCAAACGCACTACAAAAGCAAAAGATGAAGCTATCATTCAAAATTACTAAACAATTTAAATTTTGAAATGCACATGTAAACTTCTATATAAGAAGTGTCATGCAACTCTTCCAAGGCAGAACTTACAGACTCTCTCTCTAAGTTTTTAATTTGTAAGTTTTATAAATCTGAACTTGTTTTAAATTTTATAATAAAAACTCAATTTTACTATCAACACCTCTCGAAATACAACCAGTCAATCTTACTTCACTCTAAGACTCGGTTCCCCCAATACATGGTAAAAGAGTTGTGAAAAGATTGATTGAGTGTACTTACGATCCCCTACTGGTATCAGAGCCTTAGAGTGAAGTAAAATTGACTGGTATCAGAGCCAAAAAATACATTTATTTTGTATTTCTCATAAATATATATATATATATATATTTATGAGAAATACAAAATAAATGTATTTTTTTAATTTTCTTCAATAAAACAACTGGATATAGTTCAGTTCGATCATTTGCTTCTCTCCTCCGAGTTTAGTGTTATCCGGTTCAAATTTGTTTCGCTCTTTGTCTGTACACTCAAGACCTGATCGAGGTCTGGTGAGTTCATATCTTGTAACGAGGCGTCTCTAGTTCGTAGTATGCGACATTACCGTTTCCAAAAAGTTCATGGGATTGGGTCTCTGTGTCTCTTGTCTCTCTTGTCGGAATAGAAGTCTAGGTTCATTTTATTTAAGAGGTACTCTGCTTCACAATAGGAGGTTTCGTTAACTGCAAGATGGACGTAAGTTGTTCTTTGTGGCTAGCTTTGGTTCACATTGGTGTGGGAGTAAGTTTGGCAAGTTTTGTTTCCTTTGAGCTTTTTTAAGTTTTGTCATTTGTTTCGTTAATTGTGGTTTGTATTACGGTTTTATTTAGTGTCCATATTTCTTAAGGCTTTCATCTCCCTCTTTTGGGCTTAGTCTCCAGGGATATTTTTTGTTTTCGCCGGCATCTGTATCTTGACTTTGTATCCTTCTCTGCATTTTCATTATTATCAATAAAAACAGATGACAAGAAAAAAAAATTATTGAACCGGAATTTCAAGTTAAACCAACATTATGATCATGCTTGTTTTTTTTCTTTTTTTTTGGTATATGATCATATGTAGGCCTGGACAAAAATAACCAAACCCGAATATCCTACCCGAACCGATCCGAAAATACTCAAACCGAATCCGATCCGAAGTTTAGAAATACCCAAAAGATATCTAAATTCTTATACCCAAAAAAACGAATCCGAACCCGAACCGAACCAAAAACCGAATGGGTACCCGAAATACTCAAATATAATTATATATATACAAATATTAATTATATTTAAATTTAATATAGTCCAATTATCTAAAATTACAATTATAAAGCTAGATATATCAATTATTTTAAAACTAAAATAGTCAAAATATCAAAAATAGCTAAATTATAAGAATTTTTTTAATTATATTTGTAAAATTTTTATTCAAATTTAACCAAATTCTATTTAAATTTAATCATTTTCTTATTTTCTCTCAATATTTAGGGTATTTGAAACCGAACCGAAACCGCATAAACCATAACCAAATCCGACCTAAAAATAAGAATACCCAAAAAGTATCTCAAACCCTAAACCCAAAAAATCCGACCAGAACCCGAACGACCATGCCGCACGATTCATATGATGGTTTCTTTTTGTTTTAACTTTTAACTTTGCGGTTGTCTTTCCATGTTAATCATAAATTACTAAAACGTATAAATAAAAACGTAAAGAAATAATCGTGCTCTATATAACATTACATAAATGCTATGTGTAATAACTAAACAGGATTTGCGAAAAAGATAAGCCATGATGATTTGTGTCGTAAATTTCTACCAAAAAACATCCTAACAACAAAAGTAAAAGAAACAGAGAATGGATGAACCATATATTATAGACTAAAATCCGGCATGACCTCCGTCACAGGCTGCACAACCGGCATCATCATCCTTTTCGCCACTAGTTTGAGTGCTGATGCAGCAACACATGAGAGCCACCAGCAAGATGAATCCCCAAACAAATGCCCATGATTCTGCCAACTTGAAGAATTTCTCCATCTTTTTGTTCCTACAATTTTCATATTATTGTCATCATCACACCACTAAACCACCCAAAAGCCTTGAAATTTTCGTTTTGATTTTTTGCTAAACTTAAAGAATGGAGCATCGTAGATATGCATATCGAGAAAGATGTGACAGGGTTTATTTTTTATTTATAGAGAAAGAGGAATCATGACCAACATGTTCGAGAGGGTATAAAATGACCTGTGATTCTTTATATTTAAGCTATGATGGTGGTGCGAGGTTGAATGATCTGTGGGCATGTGGAATCTTTTATTCTATGTTTTAGTGACATATTGCTTTTATTTATTTATTTGCCAGATTGAATAATTCTGTTGGTTGAGTTTATAACTTATCAAAATTATAATTCATTTTGTATAAAAATTAAAAATGATAAAAGTGTGAAAATCATAATTCATTTTGTATAAAAATCACCATACAATAGTCTGTTTATCGAGCTTTTACCCAAAAAAATAAACACATATATCCTTTGGATGTAAAATTTGCTTATGGAATAGAAGAATTTAATCTTGAATACTCTACAATATTTAGTATGTAAAATATAAATCATGTGGTAAAACTTATAAAAACAATGCTATTAGAACCTTAAGTTATATTCTTACCAACTTAATTGGGGATATATAATGTATGACCCAAGTTGGACAAGCTTCAAGCTTGGATACCCTTTCTCTCAAGAAGTTGCTGGTCGGATCGTGAAACTCTAACTCGAAAAGTAAGCTGGGAAACGATAGATAATACAATCGACTACTCCTCTTTATATAATAATAATTTGCTGTTATGAAACATGTGTCAACTTATCTAGCTAACTTTTATGAAGTAAATGATATTTAGTCGAATTACAAAGACATGAGGAATAAAGAAGAAGAAAAAAAAAACATTATGCGATATGTCTAAAAATAAAGCACTCGGTTTTCTAGAAGGAAGGTAAGTTCTCTCTGTTTGATTTTATAGACTCGTTTTTAGTAGACTATTGTGTGACAATGTTATTCCTTGTCTTTGCCTCGTATGGAATGCATGGTACATATTTTTAGTAGGTTAAATGTTTTTATCTAATACAACGAGAACGCATAAAAGGATCTTGACATATGTATCCTAGTGGTCTCTCCCATGATTTCTCTTTTAATATATAAATGAGTCCTCTCCTTAATTTGCTTCAGGATCGGTATGGTTTTTTCAGTGCGGAGACCAAAGCGGTCAAAATGCATATAATCCAATACTCTTCCGTCACCAGTGCTAGAACTCGAAACTATCAAAAACGTTAATTGTTGGCTTTGGCTGGCCAGTTGATATAATGATCGAGCTACTGATACTAAGTCAAAATTTCAGATTTTTCGGTGGATAAAAGATTAATACTAGCAATCCAGTTTGAGGATTGTGATTATTATACTTTAACCAAAAAAAAAGATGATGACTATTATACTATCCGAGTTCAAAATAAAAAACCTCTGATTATTATTAGAGGAAATACATGCCGAGTATCATGGACATAAAAACGTGTGGAGAATACAACAAAAGACCAATCCTGAGAGAGGTCACATTCACGTGTAAAATGCACAAAATGCCATGACACAAATTCGAACCTAAGACCTTTAGGCGTTTAGTGAGTAATTCGGAGTTTATAAAAAAAAATGTAAGGATTTTTGGAAAGAAATCAACGGTTGGAAATTTTAGCAAAAGCGGCTAAGTCACAATCAAGCAGAAAAAGCTAGCAGCCTAGCACGCTAGCGGCTTTAGGCTCCATAAAATTAAATTAAGGTGTACAACTTTAGCTATTTCGTATTTTATTTATACATTTATATCAATATACACGTTATCCCACCTTCACATTTCATTTTGAAACGTTTATACTTCATCTTTGTTTTATTTATCAACAATTGTTTATTTGAATTATAAAACCGACATTTTAGTTCAAAAGAAGTATATATTATATAAAAAAAATGTTTGTAAGAACATTCAAATATACTTATTAGTAACGGATACCGATTATTTAAATAGATTGTTACAATGATCAAGAAAAAACAGTCTTGGCGACAATGAATGCTTTAGTTTTACAACCATAACGTTTTTGTTAAAATCATATACACCAATGTCTTGACGTATTCACATGATATGTCCTGGCAACAAAAACGAACCATATAACGATTATATCCTTCTTTTTGAAAAGATGCCATAAATTTTCAATTTCTACACCAATGTTTTGGATAAAACCAATGTGTTTTTTATATTTTAAAACATTATGAACATGTTTTTGTATCTCAAACAATGTGTTTTTTAGGACTTTGTCAAGAACAACGGAAGACAATTTACACCATAACGTTTTTGTTAAAATCATGTAATCTAGTAAGTCATGATTGGTGTAATTTAAGGGAAAAAATGGTATACCGTGGACCACCCCGCACCATAACATATTCATTTTCATCAGCATTCGGAATTTTAAGACCACTAGTCCTCCTGTCCTGTCATTACTTCCACTGAGCCGTAATTTTAAAAACAACATACAGTATTAAATTAATACAACTAATCTGGGATCGTAATCGTATAATCAGAAGCGTCATTACAAGTTGATTATTCCCTTCCTTATAATAATAAAATCGAATTCAAAATAAACATTTCTTTCTCTCTATCTATCATTTTATCTGAAAACTCCCAAATTTAATTTCAACTCAAAACGGGTTTTATAATTTCCAAATAAGATTCAGTTTCCGCAACCCTTTTTTTTTTAATTCAGCTCAATTTTGGATCTCCGGTGTTGCTGTTTTTTTTTCTCCGTCGTAGTTAAAAATGGCTCAGTCGGCGGCGGCGGAAAGAAGCGGACGGGTAATCGGCGATTACGCGGTGGGTCGACAAATTGGGTCGGGTTCGTTTTCGGAGGTTTGGGAAGGGAGACACCTTGTTCATGGCACCGTTGTTGCAATCAAGGAGATCTCTATGGCTCGGCTTAATAAGAAGTTGCAAGAGAGTCTTATGTCAGAGATTATCATCTTAAGGAAGATCAATCATCCCAATATTATCCGCTTTATCGACATGATCGAGGTATATCTTTCTCTTGTTTCCTGGGTTTTGAATTTTCTTCTTGTTCTTAGTTTCTTAGCTAGAAAATTTTGAATTCGATGAGTCTAGAGGTTGAATGAAGTTAGCTTAATTAGTAGCTATGTTTAGGGTTGGACTTTTTGGTCTTAGAATTTGGTTTCTGATTCTCTCGAGTTCTCTTTGTTTTGTTTTGTAAATTGGAAATTAGAGCAGTTAGGATATGGAATGATGTAGCTCCTATAAGCTGACATTGCTGGATGAAACATCTTAGGAATTCTAAATGTGTTAGCTTTGTTGAAAATTACAACGATAGAAAGGGTCATATTGATGATATAGTGTGGCCCTTCTTGAATTTCATATGTTTAGAACATTCGAAATCTGATGTAGGTTGTTGATGATAACTTGGATATGGTAAATGCTTTATGCTGACGACAAAAAAAAAAAAATGCTTTATGCTTAAACTGCATATAGGTCTAATTTGTGTGAGAGCGGTTTTTTTCTGTTTTATGAAACTTGATATAGGCACCCGGGAAAATAAATGTGGTGTTGGAGTATTGCAAAGGAGGTGATCTGTCTTTGTATATTCATCGTCATGGAAGTGTTCCTGAAGCTACGGCTAAGCATTTTATGCAGCAGTTAGGTAACTTATGCAAAGGTTTCTTCTTCATTTGCTGTTTTGGTTGGATCGGTAGAATTACATTCTCACTCTTTAAATGAATTTTTTATGTGTAATATAGCGGCTGGCTTACAAGTTCTTCGTGACAATAATATCATTCACCGTGATTTAAAGCCTCAGGTATGTTTGAAACTCAGACCCAGATATGATCTTCTTTTGTCAATCAGATTATGACAATTTGTGAGAGCTCTTTCTTAAAGATTAA
The DNA here is from genome assembly GCA_028015245.1 of Cardamine occulta. Lineage (NCBI taxonomy): Eukaryota > Viridiplantae > Streptophyta > Magnoliopsida > Brassicales > Brassicaceae > Cardamine > Cardamine occulta. Next base: position 17,709,616 of record CM051378.1, read on the forward strand.
TCTCTCAAAAGGTTGAACGGATGCCGTAGAAGGGTGATCTGTTAGGCTCTACTAAAACATGGTTCTTTAGTCTCACAGGATATCTCTCCGAGAAATTCTTGCCCTTGCACTAGCAGAGATAGGGATTTTTTTTTTCTAAATTGAAATTCGATTGCTAAGGTTCTTTCATTCTTGAAACAGAATCTTCTTCTATCCACAGATGATAACAATGCAGCTCTGAAGATTGCTGATTTTGGATTTGCAAGGTATTATCATCAGCGCCTTTGTTACAGAAACAATGAGTGTAATGTGATGGTCAGCGTTGGTATTATATGGTTTCTTTCTGCTTTTCTTGTATATAAACTATCTAGTTTTAGGTACTTGCATTTCTTTTGCCTGGGGGAATATTCTTATTACACCCCCTTTGAGTTTGTTATTTGCCATTAAGCATCAAATTTTCTTAGCTCAGATCGCTGCAGCCTAAGGGTTTGGCAGAAACTTTATGTGGTTCACCACTGTATATGGCTCCAGAGATTATGCAGGTTCAAAAATATGACGCAAAGGTGCGACTTTTGTTTCTACACAGCCACCTAAACCCCTCTTATACCATATCCTGCTTAAAATCTTCCTTGATACGCAGGCAGATCTCTGGAGTGTTGGTGCTATATTATTTCAACTTGTGACGGGCAGAACCCCTTTTACAGGAAACAGCCAAATTCAGGTTTTGTATATCAAATGTCATAAATATCTAAATGATGTAAATGTTTGTGTTTCGGTGAATGCAACATTGATTAACATGCACTCTGTCTAATGTCCACAGTTACTCCAGAACATTATAAAATCTACTGAATTGCATTTTCCATCAGAGTGTAAAGATTTGAGTACTGACTGTAAAGATCTATGCCAGAAGCTACTGCGTCGTAATCCAGGTAAGTATCTTTGTAATCATATTTCCAGATTCAATCTTGTTCTGAAGAAATAACAAGAAATTGGGCAAGTCGAACTATATCCATTTTTTGTCATGGTCACAGTTTCTGTTTTGTTAAAAATTATGACTTGAAATTAGAAACTGTTCAGTAAAGTTGGGTGTGTGTTATAAACTCTGAGTATCGATTTCAATGGAGGTTTATAATTAAGCTCTCGTCATCTCCCAAGTCTATGTGTTTGTTATACATTTGTTTGTGTTTAACATTTATTTTTGGAAATCTTCTGTCTGACAGTGGAACGTTTAACGTTTGAAGAGTTCTTTCATCATCCTTTTCTTTCAGACAAACAATCATATGAATTTTCAAGGTAGATGCATTGCTAAACTACTTTCTTCTATCATTTGTGGTTAAAACTGTTGTATTGATGATGGTGTTATGTTGCAGGAGTAGATTAGGTTCAAGAATTATGGACGATATTCATTCATCTGAAAGCAGTCCCTCAAGAAATATGGAAGAAATTTCTCAAGAAGACTGTTTGCCGTTCTTTTTAGATGATGATTCTAGTGGACCTGAGGGAAGCCCTTCATATTTCAAACATACTTCCCCGATGAAGTCATCTTATGGATTTAGTGTTGAGACCAGAGGTGAGAGAAGGGAGGCAGCTTCTAGTCCTTTGAAAAACATGGAACTTACTTCCAGATATAGTAGAGTCAGTCATAGAGCAGTAACCAATAACTTCAAGTTTGAAGGCCAAAGATTATCAGATAGAAACCAATTTAGACCGTCAAGCTTGCCTGATTCCAGATCACTTTGTACTCAAGGAATAGGTAACTGAATTTCTATAAATAACTTGTCTTTGCAAAAGTTATCTTACGCAGTTTCTAATATAAAAAGGTTCTGCAGTAGGGGATTCTCCAGACTCCATGGATCAAGATTTTGTTCTGATATCTGGACCACCGGTTGATATACCATCATCTTCATCTGGTTCTCCGAAGCCTTTCAATTACCCATTCAAATCACAGTCTCCTCCTGTAGAGTTCATTAAGAGAAGCGTAACTACTTTAACAGCTCCTATGCCAATAGCTGGTGCCACTGGCACCAACATTAGTCGGTTTGGAAGCTTGGAGAGTCAGAATTCTCTCCCGGGTACTTCCCATGGGTCTCTGGACCTTGTGGATGCTTTTGAACAGCCATCAACTAACAGCTTGACAAGAATTCGGTCTTTGCAAAAGTGTGCAGCAGCAATTGCAGAATTGGTCCATGAAAGAGTAAGCAGCTTCGAATAGTTATATAAAGTTGTTCACAAAACCTTGATATCTTGAGTTTCTTAGCATTTGCTTTTCATGCTTCTTTTTTCATAGAGTGAAAATGGTAAGCATTTAGAAGCTTTCTCAATCCAACTGGTGATTATTGCAATTTGGAATCAAGCACTGCACATCTGTCATACTCAGGCAGTCTCGGGTGTAGAAGGAAGCCTGCGCCAAGACATTAACCAAGTAAGAAGAAACATCAGCCACGAAGGATCAGAGAAGATACTGTCTCAGATTCAGAGAGAGTTTGTCCAGGAGGTTGAGCGTGCTGAAGAACTTGCCAAGCTTGTTGAATCTGGTACGCATTTTCTTTGAGTAACCAAACTGCTGAGACAAATCTCTTGTTTCTTTTTCGATTAATCAGAATCGTTAAACTACAGAGAACATCATTGTAGATAATACAAAGATGCCGGATGCAATGGAGATAATATTTCAAGCAGCTCTTGCTTTTGGCATTAGCGGAGGAGTAAGTTTATGCTTCCTTGATGAACAACCCCAAAACTGAAGGAAAACGAATCTGGTTATTACTAAGACTTAAGAATCTGAATTTTTGCAGGTAGATGAAGTGATGGGAGACGCAGAGAACGCAGGAAACCTCTACTCAAAAGCGGTGCGTTTGCTAGTCTTCCTTGTAGTAGAGGCGCCGACACTGATTCTCAATCCGCCTTTAACGCTCACAAACTCAGTAAGGTATCGACTCAGAACATATATTGATTCCTTCGTAAACAGATTAAAACATCTTCAATCACATAGAAGAACTTCAGGTCTTCCTCAGAAGCAATGAGGAGAAACAAACAAATCTTAAATGATTGTTCTCTTTTTTTGTTTGTTCTGTCTGTAAAAGTAATCATTTGTTTGTACAGCCAAAAAAAAACCATATTCTTAATTCTTTTGGGGTTAATCCGGAGGCACTTGTAACATTATCTTTGTTGTGACGCTCATCAATTGTTTCTATAGATTTAATTTATTTGACATGAATGCTGTAATATATTCAATTCAAGTAATCGCTTATTGAACTTTTCTCACAATTTCTTTTTTGAACCTTGCCAAGTACAATTACGTTGTACAAATGTCTCATTCGGAAACTTTTCTGTCGATAATCATTATGCTAGACACGAAGTAAAATAACATAAAAGAGAGCAGAAACCAAAATTCTCTGTAGATATATTAAGAATCCATAGATGATAGGAAAGGTACAAAGAGTATAAAGCTTGGATCAATGGAAGAACCCTAGAACAAGGGTAAAATTGTTATCTCCAGAGATGCTAATAGAAGAAGAACAAATCGTAAATCGTAACACCTAAAAATTGCAACTACTATACACTGGAAGATAACAAAAACAACTACCAACCAAAAGGAAAAATGATCATCTGTTTCGTCTTCTCCAAACTCTATAAAGCAGCTTCCACTAAAGTATATAAGACTCTATTAATTAGGGACATACGATAAGTGCTTCTTCAATGCCTCGAACGTCATGAAGGCAATGCCAACACCAGGAACCACTTTGTAGTATTCTGGTAAGATTCCTCTGTATAGCCCTCTCATGCCTTCTGATTTAAATATTTGTTTGAATGTTCCAAAGAGTCCCGTGTTATACACTCGCGCTCGCCCACCAGCTCCTTCCAACTGCATTCTTCTTCTCACCAGGTCCAATGGGAATGTCGCTACAAAAGTTATTCGTATAATATAACAAACTTTCATGTAATGTATATATCAAAAGAGCCATGACTCATCTAATTTTCTTTAGCTGTGGTAACTAGAGAGAAGGGACAGATCAGATAAAAAACCTGTCGAGGAAACAAGTCCAGAGAGACTGCCACAACCAAGAGTAACCATGACATCTGAATCATTAGTCCTGAACAAGTTTGACGACAGAGGTATTATGATAGGATATGTTAAACTCTTGTTGGACAGACGAACTCACTAGGCAATATTGATAGTCAAATCCAAATAATAAAGAGGCATTTACCTATGAGAGCGCCAAAATGTTTTAAAAGTCTCATACGCTGAGAAGCTGATTGCAAGGCTTGGACCAACACCCTGTAATACAAAAGTTACACCAAAAAGCTTCAAGATAATGCTAGTTGGATGGTAGTGACCTAACAGCTAGAGCCTAGAGCATCTAAGACGATTCCAAGTAGACTACTTATACATAACTACTGATAAATACACCAAATAAAACTAAAAACTTCCACTATAGATGATTAATTTAAAATGTAAATACTTTGCATATACAGCTAAACAGCTACCTATACCGGCTATTTTAACACTGCCAAAGAGTTAACAATCAACAAAGTTCATACAAGAGAACCAAGGGGAAGCAAATAGAGCGTACCAACAATGTAGCACCAAGTCCTTTATATAGACCCAAAAACCCCTCTTCTCTGCAAATGGTACGGAAGGCATGCCCAACACCCTGATAATAGATTAAATTTCTCTGGAAAGGATAAAATATAATGTATTTAGGCCAAGGGAAGACAAAGAACACTGCTTATGTCAAGGGGAGGCTAAAAAAAGTACAAAATCCCCTTCTTCTTAAGAGTTAAACAATAAAGTTGATAATACAATTACCTGTGCAGCAAGCCGTGTCCTTACAAGATCGAGAGGGTATGTAGTTGAAGCAGCTGTTAGTCCAGCCAAGCCACCACTTATAAAGTTCACAGACATATCCACACCTGCATTTCCTTTATACCTCTGCAAGAATGGATTCAAGTACAAGATCTACAAACAAAAAAACAAGGCAACGCTGAGAGACAGATAAGCATGAACTGCTACAGACCATACTCTAAAAGAGACTTGAATACAACTCACAGTATTGTATTCTTCATATGCGTAGAAGTTTACTGCACCATAGGGAAGCCTATGAGCTACAGTAACCAAGTTTCCTTTCCAAAAAGCTCTAAAACCTTCCTCGTTAATAATACGAGAAGCTTCACGCCAAATGTTTGGACTGCTCAAAATTGCAGCTTCAGATTGCATGCCTTGTATCTGTGATAAGAGAATAAACAAGTTATCAATACAAACTAAAATCACACCATTCCACACACCTCACGCATCATTCATGTTTTTAAGTATTATAAAGTCTTCAATTCAGCTACAAGTTAAAACCCTTCCAAAGCCCTCGCTTCAATGGCCTCAGAGTAAGTTAAAGTTTCCAGCTTTAACTTCATAAAAGGATCTTTACACTTTCTCTAATCCCAAACAAGTCAAAAATAAATTCTTTAGAACCATCTCAAATGTTAATTTTAAAACCCAATAGTCTTCTTACCTTATAAGTCGTTAGCTCCAACACAGCAATTAAAGATACCTCAAATTTCTTAAATTTCACATTAAAGTGTAAGAAAAAAAAGATACCTGAAACAAGATGGTGAGGCGAGCGAGAGGAGCAGTACATGTCTTAGCAAATGCGCCGGCAATTCCGCCGGAGACGAGACGCGCAACGGTGCCGAAATGACCTTGCTGCTGATTCATTGACTGTTTATTACTTTGGTGATGTTGATGGCAGCTTTGTGGCTGTATCTGCGGTTGTTGCTGTAACAGCTTCCTGTTTCCGGCGTCTACAACGCTGTTATGAACGGCGGTGGCGGTGGCTGTATTAAGAGCTCTTTGACCTCCTTCCACCACTACACCGACTCGAGCTTCCATAGTCATTTCTATTTTATCTCTCCGAGATTACTCTGTGGATTGTTCAGCTGAATTGGAAGCTGGGTTTGCATCAATTGAGGCAAACTGTTTTTTTTTGTTTCCGATTTGAGATTTGGAGAAATCGACGTGGAGAAGGTAAACCCTAGAGAAACCCCTAAGACCTGGTTTGGGAAGGGAGAAGGGTATATGGGTAAATTCAGATTCTGTTCAGACGAACTTAATTAAAAAAAAAAAAAGGACAAATTGATTAAATAAATTTAAAGCGGCTTCGTACGTATGTCGAAAATTCGAATTTCGAGCCGCCAATGTTTTAAAAAAGGAAAAAGTATAAACAGACTGGGTTTAAATTTGGATCGGTCACAAATCACTAAACCATAGTACCATACGTTATGGTTAGCCAAAAGTTGTTTTTTTCTTTGGTAGTACTGTATGTTGTTATTTTTATCACAGAAGCAAAACATGTATATACATCTACTTCTACTAATTTAACATGTCTTGATACCTCATCTTGTAATTGACATTTCCAAATTTTATTGATGGATTTGCCTTAAGACTCGTTGGGTACACAATCCAAAACAATAATAGAGTTTAAGAAATTAGGTTTACAGAAACAGATTAAATTTTAAGAGAATTGAAGAAACATTTGTGATGTTTATAAAAATAAAATTGTAAAATCCATAATCCTAAGCTAAAATCATAATATTTAAAATTGTGAACCCAAAGAAATGGAGGAAATTAAGGTAATACTAATACGTGAGGAAGGATCATGAAAGTAAAGAGTGACAAAAAGAGAAGAAAGAATTAGTACGATGAAAGTGCCCAAAAAAGAGCTTAGATGGAAGTACATAGAAACAACACAAAAACAAAAAAAAGCAACAAGATAGTTTACAGCATATATGTATTTATATCCGTGAATGTATGTAATTACTTGAATTCATATCCGAACTTATAAATATCCAAAAGTTGAACGGATCAAGACAGGTTTCTATTAAGGCTAATAGACAAATCCACTCCCTACAACTATATACATGTAAAGAGAAATAGAGTACCAATAATTGAATTGTACATTTTGATATAAATTATAAGAGCGAAAGCATTTATAAATGGGTAATACTTTTTTAAAATCACTGGCTGTAGACAGCACAGCCCAAAAGCTTATCAACTAATCTAAACTAATGAATTAATAAATTAATTTATCAACTAATCATGTAAAAGAATTATCATTTATTTTTTATGTCCAAAGCATCAAGATGACGAAAGTAGAACAAAGGCGTAGTGTGGAGAAAAGTTAAGGAAAAGAATACGTGAACCAATAGGAATCATCATTTTATGAAAGGCTGTGAATTAGTATTTTGTTGTAAAAGAAAAAATAAACGTTTTATTTTGTTGATTATGGATTTTTCATGATTATGCCTTTTGAGCAGTAAATGGGGAAAGCTTGCTAGTTAATCAATTAACAAATACGTTTACTAAGTACTTATTTATTTTCTGACCACTAAAGGCTCTGATTACAAAAGGAAATCAATTATTTTTTCTTAAAGAAAATCAATGGCTTTACGTTCGCTAGTTTCGATCCATTTAAAATGTTGTTGTTAAGATCGTCCAAAAAAACGTAAGACTTTAGTTTATGTTGATTAGTAGCAAATAATTTAAACTATTGAAGTTAATCAATTGAATTCTAAACGTATTACAAAAACCAACGAAATAAAATTAAGAAAAATAAAGATTTTCCTTGGATCAACTATGTGTCCATGTGGGACACACACATAGTTGTAATAATATGATTGTCGAATCAACAATCATCTCATCCAAATCAACGGCTGTGATCAGATTACAGTGTACACCTTTTCTCCACTCATCTTCTCTAAGTTTTAAGTGAAGCAGAAAGCTTCGAAGCTTAGCCGACAAAAATGGCAGAACTTGTTCCTGTTTACAGTCCTCGGCTTCTAAGTTTACTTCTTCTACCCATTCTTCTCTTCTCGATCGCACGTGCCGATTTACCAGGCACGTGGGAGCTCATTGTACCGGACGCTGGTATAGCCTCTATGCACACGGCGGTAACCCGGTTCAACACGGTGATACTTCTAGACCGGACGAATATCGGACCGTCAAGAAAAACTCTTGGCCGGCACCGGTGCCGGAAAGACCCAAACGATGTCGTCTTGAAGCGTGATTGCTACGCTCACTCGGTTCTGTTCGATCTCGGTACAAATCAGATCAGACCACTAATGATACAAACCGACACGTGGTGCTCGTCGGGTCAGTTTTTATCCGACGGATCATTGCTTCAAACGGGTGGGGATAGAGACGGATTTAAAAAGATCCGAAAATTCGAACCGTGTGAACCGAACGAGACGTGTGATTGGGTGGAGCTCCAAGATACCGAATTAGTAACCGGACGCTGGTATGCTTCTAACCAGATATTACCAGATGGTTCGGTTATCATCGTCGGTGGAAGAGGAACCAATACGGTTGAGTATTACCCGCCGCGCGAAAACGGCGCCGTTCCGTTTCAGTTCCTTGCTGACGTGGAAGATAAACAGATGGATAATCTCTATCCGTACGTTCATCTCCTCCCTGACGACGGCGGTAACCTCTTCGTCTTCGCCAACAGTCGCGCCGTCAAATACGATCACCAGATTAACGCCGTCGTGAAGGAGTATCCGCCGTTAGACGGTGGTCCGAGGAATTATCCGTCAGGTGGATCATCCGCGATGCTAGCGATCCAAGGAGATTTCGCCACGGCGGAGATTTTAATCTGCGGCGGAGCTCAATCCGGGGCGTTCACAGCGCGTGACATCGACGCTCCGGCGCACGGTACCTGCGGCCGAATCGTCGCCACTGCGGCGGATCCGGTTTGGGTAACGGAGGAGATGCCGTTCGGGAGAATCATGGGGGATATGGTGAATTTACCGACGGGAGAAATTCTGATCATAAACGGAGCTCAAGCCGGAAGCCAAGGATTCGAAATGGGATCGAATCCGTGTTTATACCCGCTTCTTTACCGACCCGATCAACCAATTGGATTACGATTCATGACATTGAATCCAGGAACTGTACCGAGAATGTATCATTCGACGGCGAATCTGTTACCGGACGGTCGAATTCTTCTCGCCGGAAGTAATCCTCATTATTTCTACAAATTCAAAGCAGAATTCCCAACGGAGCTACGGATCGAAGCGTTTTCTCCGGAGTATCTCTCACCGGATCGAGCCAATCTTCGACCCGAGATCCGAGAAATTCCCCAGATCGTACGATACGGAGAGGTCTTCGACGTGTTCGTTACGGTGCCGTTGCCCGTCGTGGAGATTATTCAGATTAATTGGGGAAGCGCGCCTTTTGCGACACACTCGTTTTCTCAAGGTCAACGGCTCGTAAAGTTGACCGTCGCTCCGTCTGTGCCGGACGGAGAAGGTCGTTACAGGATTCAATGTACGGCTCCACCAAACGGCGCCGTTTCTCCGCCAGGGTACTACATGGCCTTCGCCGTTAATCAGGGAGTTCCCAGCATCGCTCGCTGGATACGTATAGTTTCTTGATTAAAAACCAGGAAATATTTCAATTTTTAATCATGAATGTTAACTTGTTAAATACTTTTAAAAACCCATAATGTAATTTTGTAGTTCGGTTCGGATTCATATAAAAAAGTTCAGTTTAATTCATTATCTATAAAAAAAGTATACATAATTTATATATAATTTAAATGATATTTTTAATAAATTCGATTTATTCAGTATATGTTAAAATAGGTTTGTTTTGTATATATTGGAGTTTAAATAATAAAATTAGTGGGATTATACACATATTTCTGTTAAAATATTTCATTTCAAACTCGGTTCGGTTTGGTACATATGTACTAATCTAAAGCCAAAATGAGTACGAAATCACTTTTTAAAAGTACAACAAACACACCAAAAAAAGAACATAAAATGGTTGTTACATGACCCAACCAATAGCGATGTTACTTATACTTGGACGTATTTGTCACCGAGGCTGTTTCAACGTCATCACCGCCATCAACAACTACAGCTAGACTCGGCTGCACATTCTTGTAAGTGTATCTCCTGGCCACAATCACAAAGAAGCATAGATTTATAGCGGTCAAAGCGGCTAGCATCCAGTAAAACCGGTCCAAGTGGCTACTATTAAGGTCTTTCCCGAACCAGCCTTTCCCGGAAATTTTCTCGGCTAAATGATCACTAACCGTCATCAAAATATTGTTGACAAAGCTAGCTGCTCCAATCACACTGAGGTAAAACGCTATGCCTAAACTTCTCATGGAATCTGGGACTTGGTCGTAGAAATATTCTTGAAGACCAACAAGGGTTAAAGAATCCGCAATTCCTATAACTATGAATTGAGGAGCTAACCATACAACACTCATGGTCATGGTGGTCATGTGATGATGCTTAGCATAATCCAATCTTTTTTTCTCAACTATAGCTGCAATAATCATGGTGATTAAGGAGAAAACCATACCGGTCCCGATTCTTTGTAGAATGCTAATGCCTCTTTCGTTTCCCGTGACGCTTCTCAAAATAGGCACTAGGAGTTTCTCGTAGATTGATACGGCGATGATCATGGAGAGAGCTACGAGGGAGAACATGGATGCTGGAGGAATTATGAAGCTTGTCCCGCTTATGTGACGGTCCATGATAATGGCTTGTTTGATGAAGAGTGTTGTGCTTTGAGTTGCACATATGCCAAAGGCTAATGTAAAGAACCAGATTGGGATCATGTTGATGAGTAGCTTAACCTCTTCAACTCTTGTAACCGTTGCAAGTCTCCATGGACTCTGCTTCTCCGGTTCAGTGTTCTCGTTTCCTCGGTCTTCGATAACCGCTGCTTTGTCTAGAAATCTGCAAACCGAATCCGAATCAATTCCATGTTTGGATGCTAAAGAAAAACTTAAATTGGTTATAATTAAATATCAAGTGCTCAAAACTGGAAAAAAAAAACAGAAAAAAAAACTAGTCATATGCTTAATATGGATTCAATATTTCTATATTCGGAAAAAAAATTGTATAGTTGACCAAACCCAACTTTCAACCTCGGACCGAAACTGTATACTTCTTTGCTTTTGTCCAAAAAACAAAAAGTCAGAACCAAAACCGAACTTAAACTAAGACTAAACACATCCGAGTTGCACTTACTTAAGATTCTTGGTGCTAGAAAGAAGCCGGCCTTTAGTATACTCTTCTCTAGTCAACTCATGAAGAAGAGAAGAATCATTGGGACAAGGAAGATGTCTTTTAGAAATGGCAGCAACAAAGACTTGCAACATCGGAGTCAACGGACTACCAGAAGGTACTCTATAACGGTAAAACGGTTTACCAATAAAGAAGATCAAAAGCGAAATAGCCATGACTATGGTGAGTATGATTCCAGCCACACCCCAACCAATCCGGTCTTCGATATAGACGATGGCAGTCACGGCGGTTAAAACACCGGCGCATAGACCAGCGCTCCACCAGTTAAAGTAAGACATTTTCATCTTTCGTTCTTCTTGGTGGCCATCTTCGAATTGGTCAGCACCAAAGCTCTCAAGTGATGGCTTATGGCCTCCAGTGCCTATGGAGATCAAGTAGATTGCTATGAAGAAGGCTATTTCGTGGGCTTTCCTTGGCTCAACACACATTTCTTCATGACAAGCTTTTAATCCCGGTATAAACCAAGACAATGTTAGCAGCATCAGCCCCTGTAAAAAAATTGTAAAAATCAACAAATTAAGACAAGAAACAAAGTAAATAAACCATCAAGTTTTGACTAATCTCAATACTTTTAGTGTGTTTTAAAGATACGAAGTTATCAAAGCTGATTTTGAGAGTGTGCAATAAGTACTACCGAACAAAACCGACAACAAAATAACAAAAACTAAATTATAAATATATATAAATAAGGTGTATATATTTTAAAAATATTGAACAATGCTTATAATATTTTTGCATAGTATTGAATCGATTTTGAGAGTATGCAAGAGGTGTTAGTACACAAAGTTCACAACAAAATACTAAAAGTGTGTTATAAATATGGTTTATAGTTACAAGGGTTGAGAACGGTTGATAATGTTTTTGAGTATTATTGAACCGGTTTTTCAGAAATTATTACCATAAGGTAAATGATGGTTGCAAGTAGGACAGTTGCATAACGACCAAGATAAGCATCGGCGACGAAACCTCCAAGAAGAGGCATCAAAGTAGTGACACCAGACCAGTAGTTTGCATTTCTTACAGCCATCGTAAGATCTTGGTGAAGAATGGTCGTCAAGTACACCACTAAGTTCGTAGCAATCCCAAAGTAACTTAGCCTCTCGCTGAATTCAATTGCTGTGCACATATTCAAAACCATAAGATTATAATAAAAATAGTTCACAGATAAAGAATCTCTTTTGAAACGTTCTGATATGTAAATATACCAATGATGAAGAGTGCAGCTCTCCAAGCTCCGGTTCTAGCCCGAAGTGGAATCTCTCCTTTACTATCGGTAGAAGAATCAAGAACCCATTTTTGTTGATCATCGTATGAATCTTGAAGCTCTGCATCAATCTTGTTGTGCTCCATAATTTGTTGTGTTAATGATTGGGAGAGAGAGAGAAGGGATGGTTGATGAGTGATGTGTTTGTGGAGAAGCAAGCTTTGGTCCTCTTATATAATGGATAACATTCACTATGTTTGACCCTTCCTCGATAGTGCTTCCCAAGATTCTTTAAGAGGGACACGTTACGTTGAGAAATAGAAGACACATAATTAAGAACTTCTCAAGTTCTATTTTCTATTTATTGATAAATATCAATAGGGACATATAAAGCTAAAATTTAATTTCACACGACTTTCTATTCTATGACTATTATAAAGTTTATACAATAATACAAAGAAGAAAATGATAGTGAAGTTTTGATCTAAGATACGTACAAATCTCGGTGTGAATTGGTGTACTCATCTCTTTCCAAATCGGTCATTTTCAGATTGTAACTTGTGTGGCTTTGTGGACTTAAATATATAGTCGCATAAATAAAGTTGAAACTTCCCTCAACTCTTATGATTAAAAGAGAATAAGACGGATTTACCATATCAAAGAGAGATGGAGACAGAATAAAAGCTCAAATTTGATAGAAGCTTTATATGAAATAAAAAATATCCCATGAATTCCCATACGAGTTAAGAAGATTTTATTCAAGTAGGCAGATGATGACTAAATTTGATTCTTGTTCAACAACTTTGAGCTTTATATGAAAGCCAAACATGAGTTTACACTCTAACCTAAAGTGAAACCAAAGATAAAGTTACACTCCTAGCTCAAAAAAATCTTAGCATGCATTTTTCGTTGGAACATATATTTACAAGAATCTTATAGATCCTAATGAATCTTTAATTATATGGGGGGTTTGATGCCTACAAGAGTATAGATTCCCTCTTTGAGTTCTACTTAATTGGATATATCTCCCTCTTGGCTACAACCAAAACCTAAGACTTTTAAGAGTCAAATTAAAAACGACCAAAACAATTATTAATGCCTTACACAAATTTCTTATTCAAATGATTCCAAAGTACCAAAAAATTTGGTCCAAAATTCAACCCCCATCTATCCCTCTAGGATCTGATCCTCAATATAATCAAACTCTTAAATGACTTTTCAAATTAATACAATTAATGATTTTTTCATGGTTTAATTCTCTCTCTAATTAAATGTTATTTTGGTTATAGATTCTATCCGTTGTAATTTACGCTTATTACTTTTTTTTTGAGTTTTGCCATATGGTAGGAAACTTAAAATTAGAACCCAAAAAATGATTTTCCATGTAAGGTTAGTTTTAAAAAAATTATTTAATTACCTTGATCTATTTACCGATGTTTCCTAAAAGCTCAATACCAACCCTTTAATCAGGTAATACTGCCCAAAAAAAAAGGGTAAGATTACTGATTGATGTAGCACCATTTCTGAATTCCCATACGTATCTTCTTTACATCATACCTAAAACTTCAACAATGACACAAAAACATTATTCTGCCGCCACAGTTGACCACTATACCACCATATATTACAACGATAAATAGTGTACGTACAACTATAATCACTCACGAGAAAGGAAGAAACACACTTAAGCATAATCATATAACCATTTTTAGAATGTTCCCTAATAATCACATGATTCACCTGTTAAGGGATCGATTATGCTTAATACTGTAACCACCATAAATTTAATGGCTTAAACTATCATTATCCTCTAGTTGTAGAGTGATCATTCAATACTGCATTTTTTTATATTATAGAATGAAAGAATTTTCTCATGGATATGTGGTTAGGGAGTCATCAGGCCAAATCAAGTTTTCTTAAATAAGTGGTTGTGGCTAGCTTATTGGTGATCATTGCCACGAGAAAGTTATGAATCTTTAGTGGATTTGCTACCAAAACCAAAACGTCATTTCCAAATCGTGTAAATAAAAAGGATCTAATACTAGTAGTTTAAAGAAACAATTAATTAATGTTTGGATTACTAGTCAACTCTTATCATGCCTGAGCTAATGGCTATGGTTGAGGAAATTGGATTCCCTTTTCCCATAGTGCTGCTACCACCTATAAGCAATGAAATTGAATCTGAATCAGATCGTGGATTGATTTGTCGTTAATTTTCATTTTTATTAAACAAAAAATGAAGATGGATAGATTTTATGTATTTTAAATATTTTTTCGATTTTTGAACTCGGATGATGACACAACAATAACATCAACGCAAACCAATTCACTGCATGTACGAGTCTGTTAAATGAACTTTAAAAAACAAAAACAAAATAGCCAATATTGTTTTCAGTGAAATCAAAATAAAAGATAAGAACATTGAATAAATGGCAAAAAAACTTCAAACTGAATTTGTTTTATGGCTGAATCGTGGCTTAAAAACACCGAGAAAATAATATAGGACCACAAAAATCTGGATATGAAAACTGCAAATAAATAATAGAATTATAGAAAAAAATTAAGATGTAAACGATTTTATAAAATCGAATATAGTGTAGTCGAGATATAATATATTTCCTTAATTATTAAAATCGCCCGTAGTGTGGCGGTTTAAAACGATTCATAATCTCAGGATACAACCACTTAGAAAACTGTATTCTTACGAATTTGTGGAGAAAGATTGCTAGAGTTTTTATGTAGAAAATCAGATACTGAAATGAGGAGAGGCGAGCTGAATATATAGGAAGAGGTGATGGAGCAGTTACAAGATTTGTGCAATCTCACACCATCAAGACGAGAATCACGCCTGAAGATCAGCTCGTTTGACTTGACCATTTTGAATACGAATTTAATTTGATTCATTTTAATTAATGTAAAAGATCTGTAGGAAAATGTTTGACTAAAGTCACAAAAATGTTGACAAATTAGAAATCAAATTTTGGCCCAAAAAAAACATCTTTGACGTGCATATTCACCAAGACCCAAAATCCAAGACTTGGGTCGGCTCAGCACGGCACAATGCGCGAGTGTATGGTTTTGTATAACACCCTTATGTCTCTATAGCATTTAAACCATATTGAAAACACTCGTTTGTATATACTAAAAGAAATATTTATGTAGTTCCAATATATGACAAAATGTAATTTGGCTTTAATAGCTTTCTAAGCTATCCACGTTCCACCTTTATTTCATATTAAAATAAATAAACCCATTTGTCATAAAATGGTTCCAACAAATAATTCTTCTAGCAATACTGGTTAATCAAGGATCAATTGCTGTACTAGCCTTATTAAAATAAAAGTTTGCTGCATGACCCCTATGTTTGCTGCATAACCTTCATAACCTTCAAAAATATATATATATATATATAATACGCAGTTACTGTTTGTATATACGTATTTCACTATTTGTATATATAGGTGTCGGCATACCTACTTTATACGATTATATTCGTATACCGACATATGGGACCCACCTAATCAAGACACTTACAAGAAGACAAGGAATCCGACTCAGATCCTACTCAAGGCGCACTAATTAGTCAAGACTTCAACCAATCAGATTTAAACAACAGAAAGCTAAAAGAGACATGTGACCCGCCATAATTAATCAAGATCAGCCTCAACCCTCTATAAAAGAAGAACCCAAGGCCTCATAGGGAGTAAGCCAATTTAGAGCATCTCTCTAAATTCTTCACACTCTCTATCAATATTTTCTCCTTAGTTTTCAAGATTATTCAATCTTCATCCTTTGTATTCAAAGTTTGATCTTATTTTGTAAACTATTTTGAAGAAATATATCAAATTTTACCCAGATTCCGTACTTATTTCCAGATTCCATTTTCCTTTTTACTATTCCGATATTACTATTCCAGCTAATTAAGAAAAGTATGCTCTTTGCTTGCGGTTTATCCGATCTTGCAAATCAGAAATTCTGATTATCCGATCCTGTTCATTTTGGTATCAGAGCCAAGTAGGCTAAAACCGTTTTGATTTTTAAAAGGAATCAAAAACGTTTAAGCAAAAGAAATAATTAGTCTTAACTAAAAAGGTTATTCTACCGCGGAAGCCTTTAGTCAAGACAACGAGAACCCTGAGTCTTCGGACGATACTGGCTCCTTCGACTTATCGTGTGGTTGCACTCCCTCGTGTTTGTACCCTCATTCGTCGATAGTATCCCGGATTTCATCTGCTATAGCGGATTTGAAACCTTGTTTTATTTTAAAACGTTTTCAAAATCTTAGATTCTATCCTTACCCAGTCTAAACCCCAGATCTGTTTAGGATCCACTACCCTAGTTCTAGAACCCTCTGGAGAGCTGGTGTTCCAGGCATTAAGTCCCGTGGGGCAGTAAGACCGTTGGTAAGCCGCTTTGAGAGTCTATTCCTTGGTTAGTGAAATTCTTAATGAGTCTAGATATAGATTGAGTCATTATGGCATCTACGATTAGAAAGTATTTTAAAAATAAGCAAGAAAGATCATCTGCTTCGCATATGATTAATTCAAGGGAAATTATGTCAAAAATTACTTCGTTTAATCAATCTATTATGCAAAATCAATTACCTCATATTAATCCTGAAATTATTTATCAAATCGGTACTTTTGATTTTAGAACTGCTTATTCAATAAAAGAATATGAACAAACTCTTTCACTTAGAAACGAGTTTGAAGAAATTAAATTATTATCTTCAATAACCTTAGATAAATATAAACAAAAAGGATTTAATTATCTTCACTTCGGTTTAATCCAAATAGCAATTAAACCATTATCAAGAACTGGTATTGATTCACCTATTCTTATGTTATTAAGGGATAGGACTTTACTCAAATTTGAAGACTCTCTATTGGGAGCCGTTCAATCAAACTTATGCAACGGTGCAGTTTACTTTAATTGCGCTCCAAATTATCAAGTAAGTTTACATGATCCAACTATACTCAACACTTTAGTTCTAAATATTCATTTACCAGAAATGAAATTTGAAAATAATAGACACGGATACTTATTATTGTACCGTGTATACTTTAAACAATCAACATCTGAGTTTAATCCTAGATGTTTATTACAAGATGAAAAAGGAGAAACCATTATTTTAGCGGTTCATAGTAAAGATACTCCAACTGCGACTTACGCACCTAAACAATTAAAATGGTCTGAAATTACTATTCCAGATCAGTGGCAACTTAATATTACTCAACCACCTAGGAACTTTGAGCAAAAAAGTATTTCAAAAATTATAGAAAGAACCGATGGTAAAATATTATTACAATTTGGATCTTTTAGAGAACCATTACCACCTAGGATTAGTCCATATGTGTCAAGAGCTTCTTTCTCTGAATTTAGGTCTGGTCAAGCCAGTACTGAATCGGAAGAAGAAATTATTCAACAATCAATTAATCAAGAAAAAATTAATTTTACTACACCTATCGCAGAACCTAAACCTGATCTTTATCCAACATCACCTACTCATTCTGATTTTAAATCAATAAATGTCATCTCAAAGGAATTTGAAATTAATAAACAATATATCAAAGAAGACTTTTATTCAGAAGATAATCAAGAGAAACGATTATGGTATTTCAAAACATTTACTAAAGAATTAACCACCTTCTATAGAGAAGAATGGTATAAATGTATGAATAGAAAAGAAATTAATATCTCATTCTTTATATGGTTTGAAACATATGCAATAGCTAATAACATTGATTATCCATTTAGAGAAATTAACACATATACAAGTTTAAGCCAAGTATGGGAATCTCTTAATGGGGAAAAGTCGAAATCGATTCATCCTCTATTAAAAGATTTAAAAATTAAAACGAATGATAGGCAAATACTAGCAAAACCCTTTAAAACTGGAGCTAATAGAGAAGATAAAGAACCTATTATAGTTTCAGATATTAAATCGGTTTATGAACAAAATAATTATCAAAGTCAAATATTATATACAATAGCTAAACAAATTGATCATATTGATGCAAAATTAGATATTAAATTAGAACCTAAAATAGACAATGGTATTCAACACCCATTCTCTTCGATATCTCAACCTCTATTCAAACCTATGACCCATAAGGTCAAATTTCCAGAAAATGAAATACTCAAATCAATATCCAAACGTTTAGATAATATGGATAAAGGTAAAGGTATCAACACTATAGATGATAACGAAGATAACCTATCAATTGAATCAGAAACTAATCAGGAAATTAATAGAGTAAGAAATAAATTTATGAATTCAAGAAAACCATATTATCCAAAACATACTCCACCGGATTTATTATATGAAGAACACCATAAATTCTCACAAAACGTATATACCGGTGAAGGTGTATACGAATGGAATTTAGATGGTCGTTCAGAATATGAAATGATGAACTTATTCCAAGAAATGGGAACAGCCGAAATTGCGTATAAAGCAAAAGGTTTAAGTGATAAACAAAGATGTGTTCTACTAATAGCTGGTTTTAATGGAGCATTAAAATATTGGTAGGATAATGCACTAGATCGTATTACTCAAGATTCTATTTTAAATCATGTAGAAGTTAAACAAGTAGAAGATGCGGATGGCTTCCTTGAAGAAGTAGAAATCCAAAACGCTATAGAAGTATTAATCCATACTATAATTATGCATTTTATTGGTAACCCACAAGAAGAATTAGTAAGCAAAAAATTAATACTAACCAACCTTAGGTGTCCAACTTTAGGAGACTTTAAATGGTATAAAAATATTTTTATGGCAAACATATTCCAAAGAAACGATTGTAACCAACCATTCTGAAAGGAACGGTTTATCTCAGGATTACCAACATTCTTTGCAGAAAAAGTAATTAGTAAATTAAAAGATTATTCAAACGGAGATGCTATTCCATGGAATACTATCACCTATGGTCAATTATTTGCATTTGTTAAAAATGAAGGTTTACAAATATGTCAAGATCATAAAGATAAGCAAAAAAACTGATAAATTAAAATTTGGATTAACCATGGGTTTATTCTGTGAACAATATGGTTATTAACGTTTAAATCCACCCTCTAGAGTTAAACGTTTAAAACATAAGCAACAAGTCAGTTATTCAAAACCTTTTTATAACAGAAGAAATTTTTCTAAGAAACCTCATAATCCATATTATGCAAAAAATAAACAATATACTAAGAATACTAAAGACAAGGTAGTTTGCTGGAATTGCAAACGACCAGGTCATAAATCTAATGAATGTAAAATGAAAAAGAAGATTAATGAGATATTCAAAGATCAACCTGATATTCAAGATAAATTAACCAAATTACTTATTTCTGATTCAGAAACAAGTAATACTAGTAATGAAACTAATGATGAAAATAACCTAGACTTAATAGAAGACTCAAGTGATTCTTCAACTGAATCTCAAGAGTTAATAGATGACTTATGCAATTGTAAACAAATAAATGTTATAACAAAAGAAGTAGATAAGAAATTCCTATTAGATATCATAGATAAGATAGATGATCCAGAAACTAAAAAAGATTATCTAATGAAATTAAAAGAAATTATTCAACAAGAAAATCAATTATCATCATCCGAACCATTTAGTCTAAACAAGATATTTCAAAAATATCCAACTCAAAATTTATTCAAACAAGTAACTACGGGAGAATTACAAAGTGAGATTAAGCAATTAAAATCACAAGTAAAAGAACTCCAGATAGCAGTTAATCAACAACATTTAGATCAACTACAAATTAATGCAAAATTATCATTAATAGAATTGAAGAATTTTAAGAATGAAAACAATACTCCAAAATCTAAAGCTTCTTCTAGTAAGCAAATACAAGAAGAAGAAGATAAGCAAGAAAATGATAATGAATATATTCAAATCATAAACAAGATAAACTATCAAAAATGGTATACACAAATAACTTTACATATAAGTCATGATTATCAAATTAATGTAATAGCCTTATTAGATACGGGAGCAGATTATAATTGTATTAAAGAAGGACTTATACCAACTAATTACTATGAGAAAACTACCGAAAGACTTAGTAGTGCTAATGGTAGTAGTTTAAAGGTTAATTATAAATTACCTAATGTTAGAATATGCAATAATGGTTATTGTTTTAAAAACCAATTTATTTTAGTAAAAAACCTTACTCAAGAAGTTATTTTAGGAACCCCCTTCTTTACTCAAATTTATCCATTTAAAGTTAATGAAGAAGGTATTACAACTAAGGTTGTAGGTGCTAAATTATTATTCAAATTATTATTCAAATTCTTATCACCTATCAAAACTAAAGAAGTAATGGAATTACAACATCATACTATCCATAGAACAATAAACTTAATATCTAATAAGAAAAAACATATTCAACATCTTCAAGAAGAAATATCCTATAAAAAGATTGAAGAACAATTATCAAACCCTCAAGTAATCAATAGAATTAAAAAATTAGAAAATGATTTACTTACCCAAGTTTGTTCGGAATTCCGAACGCATTTTGGGAAAGAAAACAACACATAGTCCAATTATCTTATGAAAAAGATTTTAATGAACGAAATATTCCAACAAAAGCTAGACCTATCCAAATGAATCATGAATTATTAGAAACTTGTAAAAAAGAGATTCAAGATTTGATAAGCAAGAAATTGATTAGGCCATCCAAGTCCCCTTGGTCTTGTTCGGCTTTTTATGTTAATAAACAAGCAGAAAAGGAACGAGGAGTTCCAAGATTAGTTATTAATTATAAACCACTGAATGAAGTATTACAATGGATTAGGTATCCAATACCCAATAAAAGAGATCTATTAAAGAGATTATATAATGCAAAAACATTTAGTAAATTTGATATGAAATCTGGATTTTGGCAAATTCAGATAGATGAAAAAGATAAGTATAAAACGGCATTCACTGTCCCATTTGGACATTATGAATGGAATGTTATGCCATTTGGTCTTAAGAATGCACCTTCTGAGTTCCAGAATATAATGAACAATATATTTCTGAGTTCCAAAAATATTTAGTAAATTTGATATGAAATCTGGATTTTGGCAAATTCAGATAGATGAAAAAGATAAGTATAAAACGGCATTCACTGTTCCATTTGGACATTATGAATGGAATGTTATGCCATTTGGTCTTAAGAATGCACCTTCTGAGTTCCAGAATATAATGAACAATATATTCAATAATTACTCAACATTTACAATCGTTTACATAGACGATGTCTTAATCTACTCCAACTCAATAGACCAACACTTCAAACATTTATATACATTTTTACAGATAATCAAGAATCATGGTTTAGTAGTTTCGGCTAAAAAGATGCATTTATTCCAGACAAAGATAAGATTCTTAGGACATAATATATATCAACAAACTATAACCCCTATATCAAGATCAATAGAGTTTGCAGATAAATTCCCAGACGAGATAAAAGAAAAACAACAATTACAAAGATTTTTAGGATGTTTGAATTATATTTCAGACTTTCTTCCTAATATAAGGAAAACTATCCAACCCTTATTCCAACGTTTACAAAAAACCCTTGTTCCATGGTCTAGTTTGCATACTAGCTTAGTCCAGGAAGTTAAGCAAAAGATTAGGACTTTACCATGCCTAGTCATTCCCCATCCTGATGCAGCTATGATAGTAGAAACAGATGCTTCTGAATTAGGTTTCGGAGGAATCCTTAAGCAAACCCTTCCAGGCAATAAACATGAGTCTATAGTTAGATTTCATTCAGGTGTCTGGTTAGGACCACAAAAAAACTACTCCACCGTTAAAAAAGAAGTTTTATCCATAGTCAATTGTATTTCAAAATTTCAAGACGATTTAATAAACCAAAAGTTTTTATTAAGAGTTGATTGTAAATCAGCTAAAGAAATTTTAAAACAAGATGTAAAAAATTTAGTTTCAAAATAAATATTTGCCAGATGGCAAGCTATTTTATCAGCTTTTGATTTTGATATAGATTATATAAAAGGAGAAAACAATTGTTTACCAGATTTCCTAACCCGTGAGTATTTACAGGGACAATCAAGTATCCAAAATGAGTGAAACACAGAGTGATATCAAGAAAAAGAAGCCTATGTCTGCTTCTGACTACATCAAGTCTCAACCATCTATGCAAGGATCAAGCTCAAAACAAACTACTCAAAATAAGTTCTCAGCATTAAACGAGTTTCCCCCACTATCTTATGCAAAAGCCGTAAAACCAACGGTATCAGTCCAACCAATACCCAAGAAAACAGACTATATCCAAAAGGTCCAAGCCCAACACATTATGACCACAAATTATACCAAACCAATCCCTTTAAAGGAATTACAATCCTTCACAGACCGCCTTTTTTACCCAACCAGTCTTTGGATAACTGATAATGTCAACAAAGATCGAATGTTTTATGAATTCATCTTAGTTGACACCAAATCAGTAGAAATTACCCATTACCCTGATCCTCATAACCCTGCCATTACCAAATATTCAACATGCAAATTCCTTCGAGTTTATAGTATTCAAGACTTGAATCTTATCCATCACCAAGTTTCTAAACCATTCTCTACCCCAGGCTACCATCTCCCAGGTTTTACCTACATGGATTACCATAACGCCTTATTCAACACCTTTTATCACTACCCAAGAGACCATTCATGGTTCTTTTCCTTTGATAAAACATGTCCTAAGCAATTTCCAGGATGGTTTTATGAGTGGTGGCATTGGTTTGGTCCTACTGATCAAATCTATCCACCTTTTATATCAAAAACCGCCTTCCCTTACTATTCAAAAACCATTTTCTCCCAATTATACCATGATTACCATGAATCCTTTATCCAAATCTGTTTTCACATAGACATGGGAATCCCTTGGATTGCCTCTTGGCATTTCAATCTCACCCAAGCCTTACCCAAAATGCCCTATTCATTAACTCGAGAATTTCGAGTCAAATGGTGGGACAAATATAACCAAGACCGATGCTCCTTAGTCAACCAAGAGAAATGGCTTCATACCATTGCCTTTCTTAGCCAAAAAACCAAATACATACCCAGGCCTTTATCCACGGCCCAACAACTAGGCCTCCAGCATCCAAACCCAATAACCACAAGTGACAAAGTTAGCCCAACCCAATCTCCTTCTTCCTCGACAAGCTCAAAGAAGAAACGTACCAACAAGCTTAGGCAACTACTCAAAAAACTAATGAATTCTGACTCATCTGACGATGATGAAGAAATCATGCAAGAACCCAAATCCCTGGATCTTCTTGAAGGCCCAATGGGCCAAGATCCATTTGAAGATTAACCCAAACAGGTTTCTTACCACTTAATATTTATTCAAAAAAAAAAATATATATATATATATAATAATATTTTTTTGGAAGTCATCCTGGCAACTTTTAAAAGCTACGAGGTCAGTCTGGCAATTCGCCCGTTAATCAAGTTGTTTCTTTTAACATTTTTATTTACTATCTCTAAAGAGAGTTTACACACGTACGCCATCAAATTAGAAAATATAAAACTTTCCAAAAAAAAGGAAAGATAGAAAATATATTACAAAAGTCAAAGGCCATGAATGGTTA
Source organism: Cardamine occulta (assembly GCA_028015245.1). Taxonomy (NCBI): domain Eukaryota; kingdom Viridiplantae; phylum Streptophyta; class Magnoliopsida; order Brassicales; family Brassicaceae; genus Cardamine; species Cardamine occulta. The sequence continues at coordinate 17,733,480 of CM051378.1, forward strand.
GAAGTTTTTTAGTGGTTTTTAGCTTTTAGTTTTTTGTTTTTAGTTTTTGGTTTTTGAAGTTTTTAGTTTTTGATTTTTGGTACAACAAAATCTCTTAAAAACTATTAAAAGAATTATGGATTCTCTTCACAAAAATCTAAAAACCATCAAAATTCAGATTTCCTAGTTTTTAGAAAATCTACTTTTAAAAAAATCTTGAATGACTATAAAATAGATTTTAGAAAAATCTAAATCCAAAAACTACTCCAAAAACTATTGCCATGGCAGACTCTTTTATTTATTTTGTTTGTAATAGACTATTTACTTTTTAATTTAAAAAAAACAGACTATTTAATTTAAGCTAAATTTAGTAAAGATAACAAATGACGTAAAAAGGTAGGAATAATCTCAACCACGTACGAGTGGTTCGGCAGAAATAAATTGGGAATCGTAAAGCTAATTATCAGTTCATAGGTGATGTAAAATCAAGCATCTAAGTTTCATCATGTCCTTTTTTCAGCACCACATATGTCAAACGTGAAGTTTCCCTAATGATAGGACCACCATTGTGAGGTTACTCGGCGAGATTTGAAGTCAAATTATGGATAGTGATGCATGCTTCAACAACAAGTCTTGTTGAGATCTCTCTTTCAAGAATCGATACCATTTTGTCCAAGGTGAGAATAATTAGCACATGGAGCTCGTGCTCTAATTTTTTTTAATTTTTTTTTTGGTAAATCTAATTTACCATAGAGATCATTATGATCCGTTTTTGCTGGCCGATTTCTGATCAGATACTTTCAAAAATCTTGTTAGAAAATGATGTTAGAGAATCAGAGAGAGCGATAGCAGATTTCGCGTGATGAGATTTGATTGAATTAAAAGACTAGTACTAAACTTCGTCCACTAAGCGGTCACGTGTAGTGCACTGATAAAAATAAAAATAGTACAAATCAAATGGATCATAAGAAACACATCTTTGAATTTAAATGAATTCGCACCAAAGTCTTGGGTTAAATGATTCAGATCGAACTTCATAACCTTACGAATACTAAACAAAATTCTGCAAGAAAAATATTACCATAATACCTCCCAATAAGTAGTTTTTTTTTTCGTTGTGACCCCAAATTATAAGTATATTTTTCATGCACTTTTTATTACCTTGAAAATGAAAATAAGTATTGAAGGGCAGTTTATTGGTCTATGGATATAAAATTCTACATGTGGATTTTAAAATAACACATGAGGATTTCAAAATAAAATCACCTTCGTTTTGTATTTTTAACTTCAAAACACTAGTATTAAAATACCTTAAGCATATTTACTATCAAAACATGCACCAGTGGTCTAGTGGTAGAATAGTACCCTGCCACGGTACAGACCCGGGTTCGATTCCCGGCTGGTGCATTTATTTGTTTTTCCAAAAAATCTATGAGAATTTTGGGCCTTTTTGTTAATTTTGCAGACGAGCCCGAAACTGTTTCAAAGTAGGCCCAATATCAATATCTAAGCTCAAAGTCGGTCAATATCGAAACCGTTTTCTAAAGATCAATCAAATTTCTCCAACTTTTGCTACGACAACTCTCTACAGACGGAATCAATGGCGAATTCTCAGACGGTGATGGCTATGGTCAGATTAGCTAGGCCACCTTTTCGCAACAACCACGACAAACTCGCTTTCGCTATTCACGCTTCTTTCATCTCTTCCGGTTTCATCCTCACTGCCACCGGACGACCTGCCTTCGCCGACGACGCTCTCTATTCGTCTTCTACTAACAGTTACTATTCGTTTCGCTTTTGGATTTTTCTCGTTTTTGAATTCTTCGATTTTTCTAGGGTTTAGGATTTCTGATTTTGGTTCGATTCTGGATTTTTTTTTAGATGAGGTTGGGATCGAGGGGTGGAACGAATTCGACGGAGAGTATGCGTTTGTCTATGCGAATCCTAAGAAAGGATCGAAGAAAATTCTGGTTAAGTGCTTAGTGATGAATGATAAACTTCTTGTTGATGCCGTTGCTCATGGTGGAGAAGAGCCTGCTCATCTCGAGATTGAGTATGTTATAGTACTCTCTTTTCTCTTTTATCTATACTCGATTACGATTCGATACTTGAATATTTTTTTCTGGTTTTTGCGCAGAGTTGGGAAATATGCTGAAGAGAGCTTAGAGGGGAATTACACTGCGCAGTTCAAGAGTCTGGATAAGTTAGTGACTGATTTCCAGAGTGAGATCCTGTATAAGCTTGATCCAACACTCATACCTGTTCCTTCGAGAACCCAATCCAGGTAATCCAAATTGCTTATAAGCTCTACTTATATGTCCAGAGTGAGATTCATAGAGTTGTTTATGCCAATGTTGTGAATCTGTTTTAGTGAATTAGGTTTTTGACTTGGTATATGTAGTTCTCATTTGTAGAACTTCGTTTTGTGGAGGCTAGAATGAAATCTTTCCTTGTTCTTGAAGTGTATTTTTAAGACCTTCATTTTTATTTTTTATTGGTTGCTTGCAGCTCTGAGACAAATGTAGAGCCTAGATATTACACTGGAATTCCTGATCCATCAGGCTCTAGGATTCACCCCTCAGGGTAATACATTAACTTCTGCTTTTTTGTTCTTACTCTTATGATAAAAAACTGAAACGCTGATTGACTTTTACTTCTTAGGGTGGTAGTTCCTCCTGTTCCCGGTAATGGAGGTTACAACGATCTCATCCCTGGCCCAGGTGCTGGAATGTACCCTGGCAGGTGTGTTTTCTATATTACCATCTATAGTTTCTATAATACTACTGTATCAATTTATTTCATTTCCAATCTTACTCAATACATGCTTTTTCTTGATTCTTCTCTCCGCAGGGGTAATTTTGGCGAGGGAAGCATGTTAGTAGGTATGAATGATCCTTCCATCCTTCTTGAGAAACATTTGTTATAACTTATTATGTTTGGTTTGCAGGACCTAATGATCCTCGCTTTTTCCCATATGGTGATCCTGCTGGTCGACCTGGCTTCATGGGACCACCACAACCGTAAAATCTCTCTTTCTCTCCTCTCTTACTTTCACTAAGATGCACATACACAGCCGTAGATCAACTGTTTCCACAAATAACCATGGATTTTTTTTTGGTTTTGACAGGGGTGCACCACCACCTGGTGCCCGTTTTGATCCTTATGGTCCGCCCGGTGTTCCAGGTTTTGAGCCAGGCAGGTTCACAAGGTAATAATCTTATGCACTCACTAGTCTCTTTACTAAAACTCCACAATCAAAAGCGGTTTTGACTCTTGTTTATTATATCAATCGTGTGTGTAGGCAACCTCGGGGAGGGCCAGGAAGCGGGCATCCAGATCTCGAGCATTTTCCAGGCGGTTCAGATTTTATTTAGTAAAGTAAAGCCATCTCCTAAGAAACAGAGAAAGTTTGTGCACAAACTTAAAAAGTCTGGTAGTACATATTTCTTTGCTTTTTGTCAGTAATTCCCCAGCTGCTTTTTTTTTTGTTTTTTTTGGTTCTGTTCCTAGCTGTTTGTTTATAACTTAAATATATATAAATAAAGTTTTGTCAAACCAATACCAGTTCAGACCATTGTAAGCACAAAATTGAAATAGTGGTGTAGTTGATACTTTTGTTGTTGTTGTTGTTCTTGTTAAGAACATAAATTGAAATAGAAAGTGAAATTCCAATAACAACACACTGTTACATATAAAACATGATCGTTATTCGTATAATAAGGTACATGGAGACATAGAATTAGTAAACTCCTCCGAGCTTCCACATAAAGCCCAGTTATATCTCCTTCATTCTTCTAATTGTCAACACTTTAGGGAAGTGTGTATTCTACAAGCAAAGAAACAAATACAATAGTCTTAATTTAGGGCTACGAAGTTAAGAAATATATATGAAGATAATTTGTTTTTTTTTTACTTTGACAACATCTTTGTTTTAGTTACAAATAGCGAAGTAGGTCTTCTCTGGTGAACATTTATTATCGATTCCTAGGATTAGAATAACCTAAAACAAAACTGAAACCCGATTTGACAATGATAAATTCTTAGTTGCAAATATATCAAAACTAAGGATACCGTGTAATACAAAACAACATGGTATATGATGAAAACTAAATAAGAGATAAAGCAGCATCATATAGAAGATACTTACGTCCGCACTTGTAACCGACAGGGCGGTTAGCAAAATTGCAGCGTTTAGGGATGGTAAGAGCAACCTCAGGCTGGACACCGGAAGCTTTAGCCGTATCGGATAGAAGAATGGCGCAGAGACATTTAGGGTTCTGAGAAAATCTCTTAATCTGAGTACAGCAACCTCCTGGCACAGCGGCGTTAGCGTCTTGAGCTGCACCTGCACATGGAGCTAGCTTCATCGCCTCACTGTCGGGCGAAGATCTACCGCACTCTCCTGCACCGTGGACGACGGTTCCGACGAGGAGAAGCAGTCCAAGAATGCATAGAAAGTTCATGGAATGTGCCGTTTTGTTTTCTTTAGGGGAGAAAGTGATTAATCAAGATTCTGTTTTGTCAACTAGATTCGTGAATGTGTGATTTATATAGCGGAAGTTTTGTGTTAGAATATTTGAGGAAGTGAATGAAGTGGTAGTGGAGTAAGCACTTTGAATGTAGTGTTCTTACCAACAACATAAGTTACAGGTGTTGATGTCTGAGAGATCAGTGACCAAACTTCATAATGCTTGTTTTGGGATTATCAAATTGGATTGTGGATTTGTGGGAGTTGTGTCATCACCGACCATTTGGCTTTTTTTTTAATTAGTGTTGATGGAATGATGATAGATTAAAAAATTAGTGTTTTTTAAATTGATTTTTTAATTATTGGTTAATGTGAAGTGAACGGATGAAACAATCTTGATCTCTCTTTAACAACTTGAATTTGAATGCTAAGTATTATTAGAACTGCAGTGGTCCAAAACTGTTATTGGGACATTTGGGCTTTTAAGCCCGTTGGCTTGTTTATCTTCAGCCCGTGGTCTTGATTTTTTTTTGCTATGAATTGGTTTTTATCTTCTGTCCCAATCATCTTTGCTTTCAAAGATTTGTTTTCTATTTGTAGTCAATTTCTTCCAATTTTCCAAACATATCACTATCAGTTTCAATTTCATGGGTTTAATCCGATTTTAGGGGTCATTAAAAGAGTTTATATTCGTTAAAGCTACAGTAAACTTTTAATGCATCACAATTCACAAATGAACTTCTGTCCAAAAACTTTTTTTTGGGGTAAAAATCTAAAAACTTTTTAAACTATTTTGTTATAGATAATCAGAAAATAATATTTCACCTAAAACAACTTCTCACCACGATGAGGAGGTACCCAAAAAAAAAAACAAATATACCACGGGCATCTTTCTGTATTGCAAAAATATATTATTCATTCATAAATCAAATTTTTTTTATATAAATCTGTCAGTGGAAATATTCCTTACAAATATTCTAATATTTGTTTCCATACAGTCAATGATCGATGAAAAGGAATCCAAACTTCACATGTGATTTCTGCCAAACATTTTATATATTTTGGATGATAGAAACAGTTTAATCGAGCCCACCACAAGTTCAAACAAAATCATACGAAATGATTCCAGCAAAACACGCCGAAAATAATTGAAATAACTAGCAAGAAAACCCAAAACTAGAAGAAGAAAAAACTCTGGGCTCTTTCTTGTAGCCATTTACAAATACAACCAACATAATAAAGGTTCTTTTATTAAAACCATAAATTGTTTTGCGATTATTATTTTGGTAGAACATATATAAATATGAGATAACGACAGCTTTTTTTAGTGAGAATCGTTATCCTTCACAACGGTGACAGGGCAAGCCGCGTGTTGAAGCACGAAGCTGCTCACGCTTCCCATCATTATCCTGATTCAATTTTTCAAAAATAATTAGTCATTTATTTACATACACTTGGAAATAAGTAAATTAAAAGCTACATTTCTTTTTTGTTTATCAGAACAACAAAATTTTCCAGAATTAAAGATACGATAAATGCCACCGTTATAAAGTTAAGGAATAAATAAAAGACAAGTGAGTTAAAAAAAAAAAAAGGTTGTTTTTTTCTTTTAAAAGTTTGGTTTTTTCTTAGTTATGAGACAAAGACAAAAATCCTAAACCTGAACTGCTAAACCCAAGGCTAATCAATTGTCCATTTTAACCGACCTTATCCACTTTAGGTGAAAGGCCATTGTCATAGAAGTTGTTTATTTAAATTGTTCTTCCTCTTAAAAAAAAAAGAAATCTCTAAACCAACAATTAAAATAGAACTTTGGTATAGAAGACCAGTAAAAATGCACTTTTCAAAGTAAAATGACATGGCTTCCCGGTATTTGACATTGTCTTTAGGTAATGAACATTTTTAATCATGAATTTTTACCAACACCAAATTACCTATCAATCACCCTATTGCGGAATAAATGCTAAGTAGACCTAGTAGGAGCAGATGAAGCTGAAACCATAACTTATCTTATGAAACATCTCACAAGTTATAAAAACCTGTGTACAACAATAATAGCTAATAAACCCTTAAAACAAAACAAAAAATGACATTACTAAACCTTAGCAATATTGGCAAGAAGATTTAAGATAAAATGGAATTTTATTACATAACAAAAAAAAGAGTAAGAAAATACCTTTGAAGGGCACTGAGTCCTCTGCTTCCCATGACAAGAGAATCAAGTTTGAGATCTTTAACAGCATCAATCAGCTTCTCTCTTGCATCTCCCCAGTATAATTTCGTCACTACATTCACCTAAATTCCATTTTTTATTTCAATAAACCACCATTAAATTGACTAAGAGAACGAAATAAATGTTTCTTGATTGTGATCAAGAAATACATAAAAATAAATAAAAACCTCTTTCTTCCTCGAACCAGTGTCGAGCATGTCAAGAACTAACATGTCGATTTTGACACCGTATTTATGCATGGTCTCCGGTTCCCTAAACTCCACCAACGGTATGAGAGCTGTAACACGAAATATCCAACAGATCAAATCAGTAAATTCCAAAACCGTTAGCTAAAATCACAAGAAAAGAAAAGTAACTTACGAGAACCGGAAGTGAACCAAAGGGAGTTACGAGATTCATCGTCAGAGATTGGTAGTGTGTGGATGATGTAAAGTGTGTCTTCTTTATCAGCTAAGTTATCGATCGCCCATTGCAGAGCATTCTTGCTGCTCTCCGAGAAGTCCATGGCGATTCCGATCTTTCTATCTTTCGTCATCTTTCTTGGTTTTTCTTGGAATGATTTTAGATGTTTTTTTGTTTCTTCAGATATTCTCTCGAGAGAAATGGTGAGAAGGTAGCCTCTAGATATAGCTTCAATGTGAAAGTTATAAGATTTGGAAAAGACCAATGGTGGAAGTTTCGTCGATGTTTCGTCCAATGTAGGATCCATTATGACTCATTTTTTTGCATCTGAGCCGTCCATTTTTTAAATCGTACGGTAGTGAGCAAAAGTATGACACTTTTGTTTTTTTATAATAATGAAAGGATATTTCTCAAGAATTGTTTATTATATTGTTTAGAAACTGTCCTAAAACAAAATCTGTATTAACAAATCCAATTAATACAATAGTTTTTTTTTAATGTTATTAAAGTTTAACAAATTCATTGAATGTGTAAATTTCAATTTTTTTTATACAGCTAAAAACTTTGTTTTTCTTACAGAAGTTAACTTCGTTTAACTCTTCTCTCTATTATATTAGTTTATTTTATTCACTTTATAAAAATATATTATTTAAAACTATATTAAATAGAGCATTAAGGGACAAGTTGTCAGAAAATCTAAAAATATCAAAATCATCTCTCCCTAATAAAATAAGCTAGATCATGTAATTCATTTTTTCATTTGGAAGTTGAAAAAGTATCTCATTATATATTTATATCTTCTTTTGGTTTTAATATCTCATTATATTAATTATTAAACTGATATTTCTGATAATATTTCCAATGTTATTAAAAATGAGACGCTTTCACCGCTGGATTTGGATGGGCATGTGATCGATGAGTAGAGGCCTAAAGGGTCGTGAAATTGCATGTTCGGTGACTTTTAAATGGAGCCAGAAATATATTTAATCGGGGTCAAAAATAAATATATTAAAAAAGTAGCCAACAAACTGTAAAAAAAAAAAAAATTTGAACAAAAGTTAAGAATTTAAAAATTTATTGTTAATTTTGTGCTTTTTAAAAATAAAAATAATTCTATATCAAAATAAATTATAAATAATTCATAATATTTATGTAGTGTTACAATCTAAAGTGAGTCTAACTAAATAAAATGGGGTCAAAATGACTTTTTTTACTTCATATATCTTAGATTAATTTATTAATAGGGTTAAACTTGTTTTTTATATGGGGTCAAAATTATTATTTTTTTAAACATAATATGCAAAAAAAAAAATTTAGTTGGGGTCAGATAACCCCATCTCCACTATATGCATCCGCCCCTGAATGCATTTTCCAAAATTAAGACTAACTTGCTTGTTACGCAGATGTTTATAATCGAATATTATAATTCCTTTCTTGTCAAACAAATGCACGTTTCCACCAAAACGAATCGTATACTACTTACCGAAAAACAAAACAAAAATAATAAGACCATGATTGTCTCTTTACATTTGTTTATCTGTGTTTAGATATTATGAAGACAGTTTTTGGTTGACAATTTTGTTCATAATTATGGATTTCTTGTTTTGGGAATATCTGGATTGCTTGTGGTGATAATTAGTGCCGTCAAAGTTCAGTCTTCTTCAAGACCAGTTTAAACATTGTGAAATCATCCTGCCTGATCCTATTAGTTAAGTTCATTGTTCTTTCATTGCTAACTAATAATTTTTGGAAGTACCTTTGGGCTGATTTATGTTGCTTATCTTTGATGGGCCTTATAGAGGCTTTTTAATGAAATATCTAACCCATGGAATGTAGATGCGGCCATTTCTAGAAATGAATGATAAATACTTTGGTGAGGATCAGAGCAACTATGCTCTAAAATTATCTTACATAAGCCATATAAGAAAAACTCACTAAATTGTTGGTGCAAAACTAATTAAAATATTATCATGTTATGACACTAATTAACTATATGACTCTGGGGTTTTGTTGGAATTCTGAATCATGTGGCCCCAAGGCTTTGTTGAATCTAAATATGGATGGAGTGAAGAACATGAACATGAACATGAAAAGCTATGTGATATGATCATATTGATTGATTGATTCGTAAATTATCGTTGATAGCATGTGAGTGACAATACTCATATATATTTACCAAGTATTCGTATTCACATCTTCTATGTCATATGTGATGCAGATATTGGGCAAATTATTCTTCATACGACCGAAGTGATTAATTAGAATCTACACAACGCATGTGACAGACGTGGTGTGATGGATGAATTGGGTTTAAAAGATTTCAAGTACTTCGAATAAAGTTATTTTGTAGCCTGCATTTAAAAGAATTTGGAATCATCAGAACATCGATCTAGTTCTAGGTAATACTTATTGGTTTTTAAAAAGTTAGTTTCTGCTGCACAATTATGTTAAATGATTTTCTATTAACCGGATTTTGTAAAACGAAAAAAGTGACCGCTGACCGCTGTTTGTATTTTGTAAAACACCACATTAAATATCTTCGAGTCACGATGCTTCACTAAACCCTAGAGCCAAGAACTTGCTACATCACGAATTAAAAAGTCATAAATAGAGATATCATCAATTTATTTTTCACTTATCGTTTAAATTTTTAAAAATAAATATTGTTTAAATTTTAAAAATACCATTAAATAGTAGTAATACTCTCTCTCTCTCTCTTTTTTAAGAAATACCTCAAATTGTTTCATGAATGCGCTTCAAAAAGGTTTAAGAAATATTTTATTTTGAGAACTTTTCATACGTTAAATTAGCTTACATTGTGAGCAAAAACATGCGAAGATAAGTCTCGACTCTCGATCCCTCGCTAAATCGAAAGTTTTGAGGAGATTGGGTATGGTCCGTCGTGTATGCATGTGAAGAGTGGAGCCTACGCACGTGACGGTAACATGTGCGATCCAACTAATATTATCCTAATATTTCGCAACTAAAGCTGTAGATTTACATTTTTTCCCAGTCCTTGGCTTCCTTAACTTAAGGTTTAATTTACAACTATTCTTGTCGTGGCTTACGTGAATCCATAATCAATAACCATGGATCGGACTTCGTACAGGACATATATTCGGTTTAGTTGTCTGATTAACTGTGCGGTCAACTTTATATTATTATTTTTTGTCAACCAAAAAAATCTCTTGTGCAAAATTATATGCGAGAGAACTGTTATGTTGTCTTAAATTTTTCAAAATGTTTATAGAAAATGGAAAATAATATATTTTCTATTTGGACAATGCAATAATTTTTTTTAAGTGAGTAAAATTTTCAAAACATACATCTATAAAACGCAGAGATTTGTTTTGTTAACGGCTCTGATTGGTAACATGAATTACTAATGATGTTTTTTGAGTTATGTCTATAACTCAACCAAACTTTAAAAATGTTATAAAAAGAAATTGAAATTGAGTTTGAGTTAGAATAATGTATGGTTGATGTACAATTTTGATGTATGTCTTTTGTAAAAGTGTTAACTCAAAACATTTCTCAACATCAAAGAAAATCTCATGTGGTATGTTTGAGTTGTGAAAGTCCAATGTTTATTTTATTTTTTTTGCTATTTTTGTTTCTAAAATATCTCCAACAAATTATTTACAACAAAATTAACAATATCATTACTTTTGTAACGTAAAATCAAAATAACATATCATATCTTGGTCAAAAATTTTATTTTTATTTAGGTCATTAGGTTTTTAAATACTAAATCACAGAAATATTTTTATTTTTTTCTTTCCAATTATTAAACTTGTAATAAATATTATTATCATTAGTTTAAATTAAATTTATTTTTAATAATACATACTGCAAGTCTGTAACTAAATATCATAAAAGTTACCTGTCAGTTGTTTTGACACAAATGTAACTTATATTTTTAATGCAAACTTACCACATAAATCTACTGCAACTCAAGTTTAATACCACATAAATTTTACTACAAATTACGTCAAATTATAACATCTACTACAACTCAAGTTTGATACTACATGTTACTAGTCGGAACCAACATTTTAACTTTAATTTGTACATTGTCAACATAAAATGTTTACGAATCACAAAACCATAGTGGGAAAAAATAATCATAAATTTTAAACGAAAATTTATGGAACTACATAAACTAAACTGCCCACTGTTAAACACGATCGAAGGTGACTTGTCGTTAAAAATATATAAGCACACAACATATGATAATATGCAATAGTAATTAATAAGATTTATGTATGTAATTAGCAAGTATATAAAAGTTATAGGTTCTAAGTACATCTCCAATCACACTCTATTTTTTACTCTAAACTCTATTATAAAGTAACATTTGTTCCACCAGATATCTATATCTCACTTTATTACTCTATTTTAGTCTCTATATATAGAGTAATTTTATTTTTTACTCTATATTTTATATTATAATTACTCTAAAATAGAATAGAGTATTGAAGAAAAAATTAACTTTATATTAAAGTTATTCTATTTTATAATAAAAAATAGAAGAATACACTGGAAATGACTCAAGATTGTAAGAAACTTATTTGATCGACCAAAAACTTTGTTTCTAAGCCATAAAGAAATAGTTGGATATACGAGGAAACAAGAGAAGGTCCCAGAGAGTTCTATGGTTGGGAATAGAAGCTGCAATCAATTATATTGTTATCTTCTGAAACAAACATGAAAATATATTAAAGAGAAAAAAGGAGACAAAAGCAAAGAAGAGGAAATTATGGAAACAAACAAGCTTAAGTCACCTCCCCATAATACTCTATATATGTGATAAAGCATTTTATAATATTTGATGTTTTTATCGTTATATTATTATTGTCACCGAAATCAAAGTGGACTCCACCATCCACCCAAAAAAACAGATAACGAGAAGTTATAATAATTTAAAATAATCATTGGTAAAAATTTAGTCGAGATCCATTTCAGACAGTCTCGTGGAGTCCATGTGATGTGGGTTTAACCTCTGATGTCAAATAACATCAAATTCTATTCATATTCTTCATCGCGATGTTGTTTATATATTTATGAACCTTAACATATTGATAGATATGACTTAATCCCTAAAGCAATTGCCAACACACAACTATATAATGAAATTTTGCAAGAAAAATAATGAGCCATGACTCGCAAGTCAGCTTTGCTGAACCAATATCATGTACTACATAATGTTTTTTTTAGCTCTTTGGGATCGACATGCCTCTTCAACTTTAATTAGTATTATACTATTATTAACAGACAAAGAGAGAAAAGCATGTCACGCACGTATTCGAGCCGGGAATAATGATCCATCATCCACAATTATATATGTATTTTGAGTCATACATAACGGTGTATATTGTAAGATTTTTATATCAAAGGTACGAGAATTGTTTAATCGTGTCGTAAAACTAAGTTTAAGAGCCTTTTTCCCGGTTTACGGCTAACCAACGATAATGGAGTGGGAGACTCTTCATACTAGTTAAAAGCATGGTCAATAATAATGTTTGAGTTGGTTGGTATAAATAGTTGTTAGTTTTATCGTGATAAGTCAAGGAAGTAGAAAACGATGTTGTGATAACTTCGTTTTGTCTTTCGGCGGAAAAGATAAATTGTTAATATCGAAGCTCTCTCTCTTTAATTCTGCTTTCACTTTTTTAATTTCACGAAATGTGTTATTTGGTTTCGAAAAGTTTGTGGGAGGCCAATCATAGTAAACATTCATTCTCCTGTCAGCATTAATCCAATTCATCATCTCCTTTAAGCTTTAAGTCATTTACACAGCCAAATTATAACTACTATATTTAGATTATCAGAAGCCTTGTACATACCCAAGAAAACTTATTGTCTATTATGTGGTTATATTATGCTTAATAATTAATGCATATTCAAATAACGCATAAACAAATTATTTTGCTAATATACAATATTAAAGTGCTTCGCAATATTAGTATTCTTATGGAAATTATAGAGGAAACAAGACTATTTCGTAATAGATATGATATTAACATGAATCTAAAACGCATGTGAACCTATAATATTATCCAATTAGATAAACATGGGAAAGCTAAATCGCAATTAACATTTCCCTTTGTCAAATCTTGTGACATCTTAAAACAAACAAAAATCTTGTGACATCTCATGTTCATCCCATGTCTTATATAGTGTGGACTAAATTTTGATTCGTCACCGTTCACATAATCGCCGTTATAATTTTACGAAAGTTATTTTATAGGAAATGGGAGCTTTATTAAATTAGTGGGAAATGGGAGATAACTTGTAAGCGAAGAATCACATCTCGTCTCCTGGTATGCCAAGTGGATAATAGACGTGCCAAATGTCCACCTTGCAACACCCAACTAATCAAATCAAGACACGTGTTTACACCACGTCACACGACGATCGTGGAGTGCAGTCGAGAGATGTTTTTTTTTGTTTCGGCACCGTTATAGACCCAAACGGCAGTTGTTAAATCCTAAAGGGTAAAACCGTCATTGTCGTATCGAGAAAGTACAATAAAACCCTATAGAAACGCGCTTTACACGACGGTATGTGGTGTTGTACTGGTGTGACACCGTATCCTTGTTAATTACGGTAATAGCCCTGTTTCACTACTAAATCATCATTTTAAGAAACAAATCACGAAAATGTTCAATGTACCTTAAGAAGAAACGCCACTTGAGTGTGTCTCTCAATTGAGGAAAAAAAAAAAACATCGATAACAGGATTTTTACTCCGAATAAAAAACGTGTAATACACGCTTACACATTCAATGCCAATACAAAAAGGATAAAATCATTAACTGTATCTAGACCCCCCAAGCCTCAAGTTGAAAGGGTAATTAAGTAAATCTCAAAGTCACGTGCCAGACGGATTACGGTTTAAACCCTATCACGTGCTAGTCAACCACGGTTTACAGATATTCCGAGAGTAGGTCCCACAAACTGGGTAGCCTAGTAGTAGGCCCACACTCACTCTCCCCCCAACATGTACGTAAGCGCGTGATAACCACTTTCAAACCGTTGGCGCGTGTAGAACGAAACCTCACCCCCACCACTACTGCTACATCTTCTTCTTCTTCCTCCTCCTCCTACAAATACCTCACTCTCTTTCCCTCGTTTTCTAGGGTTATTTTTATTTTCGCCTGAAGCTGGGGTCCCTGAGATTTTCACAAAACTCATTATTGAAACTTAACAAAGCAGCAACCTCTGATTTTATAAAATCCTTACTCGATTTCCGTGAAAAGCCACTTAAAAAACCATGGAACCTACTAGCTTAATCGGCGATGCTGAGTTCTGGCTTCCGCCGGAGTTTCTCACTGATGAGGATTTTCTCGTCGATAAAGAGAACAACGGTGGAGGAATCGATGAGACGCGTCATGGATTTGGAGGTTTTGGCTCTACCGTTAAGCCTAACACGGTGAAGGAAGGTGATGAGGAAAATTTCTTAGCCGTATTGACTAAGACGATGGTTCAGTCAACTCTAGAAGATGATTTCTCCTGTGGATTTTGCGGTAATCATACTATGCCGGCCGTTAACGACAACAAGGTAATTTTGACTTAGTTCCCTGTTTTTTCCTTTGATTTTGAAAATTTTGGGAGTTTTTGTTAACTGTTTAGTTTGTTTATGGTTCTTTAGGCGTGGTGTATGGCTCGTTCGCCTCTGTGTGCGGCTGGAAACGGCTGTTGTTGCCGGAATCAGAGATCGGACCAGAATTCTCAATCGCGACGAGTTTCATCTCAGGCGGCATGGGATCTATACTCCGCTGCGGCAGAGGAAATGGCTAAGATGAATATCAACGATGAACCATACGGTTACAATAGTGGCAGAGGACTTCTCGGTACTCCCAGAAAACTTTCCTCCTCCGTCAAAAACCGTAACAACGGTGGCTCTGGTTACTTTAACCACCAATCACTTCAATACCAGAAGCTACAAGCTATCCAAGTAATTAATCAAATCACAACTCTCTAATAGCAATTAAACATTCGATTTTCTGAGTTTTTGTGTGCTGATTTTGTCTTGTTGTGTATAGTTTCAGCAGCTAAAGCAGCAACAGTTTATGAAACATCATCGCCAATTGGTACAGCAGAGCAGAGAATTAAGGGCTAATAGCAACAAAAATGTTGGTTCTGTGAATTTGTCGTCATCTGCATGGTCTAATCAGCTTCCAAGGCGTGAAGTCATGCGAGCTGTATTCCTCGGAGACCACACCGGGAAACGTGGATCAACCGGTACCGGCGTCTTCTTGCCCCGTTGCGTTAACCATGCTTCAAGTGACAAGAAGCCCAGTAAGTTCCAAAAATTTAGTTTGGTTGGTTACCAACATTTTTTTATTTTTTTGCTGATGAGAAATGTTTGTACTCTTTGGTTTAGCTATATCGACGGTTTTGGTTCCGGCTAGAGTGGCGCAAGTCCTGAATCTGAATCTAAACGAACCGGTCGGGTCTTCCGCCAGTCTTAACGGTAATTCACCATGAGTGGTTAATTGAAATTAATTGAGCAGTCAATTTTATAAGCGGTTTGGTTAAAATTTGTGTTAATCATGCAGATGTGTCGTGGAGACAAAGGAGCAACAATGGTGGATTCTCAAGCCAGATGCACGGTGGTGTGAGAGCTGAGCAGGCCGTGAACGAGCCACGGTTACCATCAGAGTGGGCTTATTGACTGATTTCCGTAACTTTTGGGTGTGTTTAGGTGAAGATTTTGCGGGTTGAAGAAAGAAGAAGATTTAGAATTGATGACAGGTAGTGAAATAGTGGGAAAAAAAAGTAGGGTTTATATAGATAGTGGAAAGAAGAAGAAGAAAATAAAGAAAGGATCATAGAAAGAGGAGGCATGTGTGGACAAGACGAGGTTTTGGATCGTTTAACCACCATTTTGATGACAATGGCGATTGAAGAAGAACAGAGCATTTGAGAGAGGGCGACTCTTTTTTTTGGCTTTTTCTTATTTGTTTTTTTTTTTTTAAGTTTCTTTCTGGGAAATTGAAATTTGTTTTTGGTCACCAGTATGTTGCTTTAGTCCCCTTCGTCTCTCTGTCTCTTTTGTTCTTACAACTTAAGTAATCAGTAAAAAAGAAGGATTTGTTAAATAATTTTGTTTGCCTTGTACATTTTCTATAATATCTTTGCATGCGTAATCATATCCTTATATTAGTATATATTTGTAAAAATAAAATAAAAAATTACTATACATTAGTACAGTTGAATTTTGGAGAAATTAAAATCTGTACCTTAATACTAGTAATGAAAATAGGATCATGTTTCAAAAGTCGAAATTCTCACAAACGAAGAGGTACTGTAAAAACATCCTATTTTCTTAGAATGGTAAATAGGTATTAATATTTAATTTTTAAAATATTTCTTAATTACCATAAATAATTATGTAATTAATAAAAAGTACCACTTGAGACGACTACACAGAAGTAACCACGGATACTATAAAGAAAAAGTGATTTATGATATCACAAGAGCTAACTTTCTCTTTTTAACATTTAAACCAAAAAAAAAGTAAAAAGACTCCTAATATATTCGCCTAACGAGTAAGTAACCTTGTTTTATTTGGTTTTAAACGAGCCTTGTTATTACTTTTTAGCAACAAAACACAACTCCAACAAGACACTCATAAAGAATACTGAAAATACAACTAATAAATACTCATTAACAAATAGAAAATTAGTTCATACTTAGTTTTGTTTCAATTTATTTTATATATTCGGTATAATTTTAAATAAAGTTACAGTTCGATATCTGTTACTATAGTTTACTAATTAGAAAGATAAAATCCTGTTTACATAATGTTATAGTAATGTATATCTATGATTTGTGTTGTTTTTCTTCTTAAAACTCTTTAGAATTTCTATAATCTTGCATCTTGCTGCACTTGATGTAAAAATGGTTTTTAATAAATTTTACATTCTATTAGAAAAAAAAATGTTATAATATATTGAATATGAAATTTTGAACAAATGTGAAAAACGTACTCCATTGCATTGAATCATTGATGTATTATTCCGAAGCTGAGTAATAAACAGTTCATTTAAAATCCAAGAGCATACGAACAGTTAAAGAACGAATTTGATTAAATGTTGAAATGCTGTTATGCTGTGTGGAGCAACGTGCAGACTCTATCCTAAAACATTAAGAGTCTGAATGGTGATAGTGTATTTGATAATGAAAAAAGTGGATTGTAAGTGCGGTATGGTTCAACAGTGGTACGTGCGGAAAAATATATTATGCAGAACAACTGCGGTTTTTGTAAAATAAGCGGTGCTAAATAATGTTTGATTGGTAAAAAAATATTATGCGGTGCGGAAAAAAAAATATAGTTAAAAAATTTTAAAATAAATAAATTATAAATATTATAATATTTATAAATTAAAGTTGTTTAGTTACTGTTCATTATTTTTATTATTATTTATAAATGTTAAATACAGTTTTTGTTTTGTAAAATTTATTTTTATTTTTCTTAAATGACAAAAAAATACAATACAACCAACATCAAAAATAAGAACAATACAATAGAAAAATAATATAGAGTAATTTTTTTTTTGTGATAACTAGAAGATTCTGTGTCGAGTACTTCGATTTTCCCATAACATATTTGCAATATTGTCCCTTATTAGTGTCATATATCCTCCATCTGCTGCCTCTGCTTCTTCCATGTCATCCAAGTTAGTTTCAGAATCTTTGTCGTTTGTTTCCGTTTCTGACATTATATTTGCAAAATCTGCATTTAAAAGTTTGAAATTCTAATAAAATGATGTAATCTCATTGTAGCCATTACCACTATTTTTTGTATGTGTAGACTATATCTTAGAAAATCAGAAAGAATTCTCCATTTTTTCTTCCAAACTCCAAACGTCCTCTCAATGACAGAACGCAAAGACGCATGAAATCGATTGAATAGTTCATCTTTATTCCTAGGAGCAGGACCATAGTTAAATTGGGACATATGATATTTCACAACTTTGTTTCGTGATGATCTAGAGGGAGCCAAAAATCCTTTTTTGTTTGGATAGCCAGAATCAACAAGATAATACTTCTCTGATGGAGGCAAAGGAAACCCAGAATCGCTTTGTTGTGCCATTGCCAGAACAGCAGTATCGTGGCATGATCCTGGTGCTCCATTCCAAATATATGTAAATAACATATTCAAATCGCATATTGCCATAATGTTCAATGACGCATTATCGTGTCGATTCCAATATATTCCTTGTAACTCAGGCTCCACTTTGACACATACATGAGTTCCATCCATAGTTCCAACAAATCCACTAAAATATGGCCAATATCTTTGATCTACTTGAAGTCTTTCAGGAATTCAGTGTAGCTCTTCTCTTGTTGGAGTTCTAAAATAATCACATGCCAGTAGTTCAGTTGCCGTAAGAACTTCAATAAATTTTCTTTGCACAGTTTCCTGATTTCGGCCAAATCTCAAACCTACATCTCTTTGGACTTCATTGTGCCCACATATTCGTAGAAATATAGCCACACTTTCTTCAATACTTACATTTAATGTTGGTTGTAGACCATAGTTTGTTTGTAGTATATCAAAAAATATTGTGAAACATGGCAGTGACATGCGTAGTAGTTGAAGACAAGCAGCATCATCTTGTTGTACTCGACGCCAAATACTTCTCCATGCCAAACCTCCATCGGTTTGGGCTGGTGCTTTTTCAAAATATCGATGATAGTAAGTCAATGTTGGTTGAATTATTAACTTTTCAAATTGCTCATTTTCTAAATTCCACAATTCAAGTCTTTCTTCGTAACATAAGTTGTGGATGTCGTGTGATCGCAACTGACATATACGAAACGCCTAAAATTTTAAACATACATGAAACATATCATAAGAAAATATAAAATTATATTAAAAGACTAAAATATATTAATCAATATATATATTTTCTTATTACATAAACAAGAATAGTGAAACACAACTATCATAAACTATTCTTCGTCTTCTGAATAACTTTGGTGACCTTCATTTATATTTGTAGATGTTCCTTGGGGAGTTTTCCAAATATTAAATAGACCACCAGGTCTAGGTGTATGTGAAGTGTGGCCAGCTTCAAAATAATTTGTGAAATCGAGACCATGTGATGAAGTTTGGTGAACGTTTGGTGAAGCTCCTACAGGTGCACCATTTGGAATATCTTGTTGAGTATTCCTTACATTTTTTTCTTGACTTCCTACTGAAAAGCCATATTGAACATTAGTTGGAGTCATCCCTGTTGAGCTGCCTTGTTGAAAATTTGGTGGCTGACGTCCTGGGTGAATGTTTGATGGCACAACCGAAGGTTAAAAGTTTGGTGAAAACTCCCACTGTGAAGCATTTGGTGGTGTGCCCCACTGTAAAATATTTGGTGGTGTCCCCCATTGTTGAGCATTTGGTAGTGTCCCCCATTGTTGAGCATTTGGTGGCATGCCCCATTGTTGAAAACCGAAGGCATTTAATCCTCCTGAATTTTGTTCTCCCATACTGTTACCCACGGAAGATGGACTGCCATATAATGGTCCACCTGAAGATGGACTCCCAAATAATTGGCCTGAACCTAACTGTTTTGGCACATCTTCATTGTTCCGCGA
Organism: Cardamine occulta; assembly: GCA_028015245.1. Taxonomy (NCBI): domain Eukaryota; kingdom Viridiplantae; phylum Streptophyta; class Magnoliopsida; order Brassicales; family Brassicaceae; genus Cardamine; species Cardamine occulta. The sequence goes on from CM051378.1 coordinate 17,753,167, forward strand.
AACACCAGTCATAGCTTCTAACAATTGTAGCTTATCTTCATCGACAGTTCTGGCTATATCAATGAAATACTTACGCTAAAATACTAACTGTTGAAGTGCATTAAGGCATGCCCAATAAAATCTAGTGCCCTTTAGAACTTTTAGAGCAATAAATATTGCTTCTACCTTTTTCCATTCATTATAGTCATCTTGGTCAAAAGCACCTGGAGGACGAAGTTACTGCAAACTTTGTCGTTGAAACTCTGTATATCCAGCAATAATGTCTTGTATGGTTGTTTCAAAAGATTGTCTTCTTCGATCTCCTCGTGAACCACCCCCAATAGAAAGTCGTGAGCTTCCTCCTCATCTTTGTAAATTGCTCCCACGTCTAGCGATTGACTGTAAATTTAGCCTCCCTAATTGTTGTCCTCTGCGAGTTGGGTTTTGGACCGCTTCGTTAGTGAACTCATGCGAAGGGTATGTATCATCATCAACGTTCACACGGTAAACTTCTTCTTCTTGTGTATCAGGAACTTGTGTTTCTCGTATATCACCACTATCAGTGTCAGAGTCATTATGACCATGTTCATTAACTCCACGGTCATTAGTTAATTCTTTTCTTCTTTGGCGTGAAGAATATTGAGACTGTGATTGAACATCATGTAATGCAAGACATCGTACCATCACATCCCAAAACTGTGGTGGTTTCCGGTTCAAACTTTTTGTTAATCTGCATCCCTATAATTTAAAATCATCAGATTACTTGGTACCCATATATTATTACATATTGTGATAAGTATAAAGTGTAAGTGTACTTACAAACTCACTTTCTTTCCACCATGCGTCAGATGCATGTATCATGGACATGTCAGAATCGACCGAGATACCAGTGGAATTCATAAGAGTCTTCCACCTCTTGTAACTTTTTTTGAATTCATCAAGCTTGTTTTTGAAAAAACCATAATTTATATTCATGTTGAACGCATGGTTGAACTTTTCAACCATATACTCTCTACCAATGGTAGGAGAGTTCTTTAGAGTATAATTGTTCATAGCATTTGCTTCGTCGAACAATTCGATTAATGTTTTTTTCATTATATACGACCATTTGTATTTGTTCAACAAATTGTAAAATTATGATAATAGTTATTTTATCAAATTTAATTAATATTTCTATAAATTTAAAAATAAAAATAAATATTATGTTTACCCTGATAGTTGTTTCTGAGGGGGTGTTGAAGTTTCTATGGGAGTTGAGTCAGTTCGCATTGAAGAATTCATACCTTGTCAATGATTAAATGACATACCTAATATTAAACAAAATTATACAACAGATTTAGAATTTTTACAAACTGATTGAAAAGTTATAGAATCTATAAAACAATTTTCAGATTTTTATGCTTTACACAAACCAATGATTCGTTTAAAAAGTAAATTATATATATATATATATATGAATATCATAGTAAAACGATTACCAATTCATGGTTGTTATTTTGTACAAACAAAATTTATTATATTTTAAATAACATGATACATAATAATGAAAATACATATTATTGGTTATATACAAGCCTAACTATAAATTAATATTTTTTCATGAACTGAGATTATTGAAACATTAAAACTGTCAAGATAATAAAATACTTTCCAAAGATAAATGTTGACAATAGTTACTATTTAAAATATTTAAGATGTAAAAAAAAGTTGTTAAAAATTTAATTTTCAAGACTATATATTAAGTTATAAATACTTAAATATATTTTTATTACACTTTTACTAATATTTATTAAATTAGATAATAACTCATATTGTAACTCAAATTTTTATGACATAAAGTAAAAATTATTAATTTTAATTAGATGCAACAGATAATTATTTAATATTTATAAGCTAATTTTAATATAAAAACTTACTTGCAAATAGACGAAAGAATTCTTTAATTTGGAGAAGATAATAGCAGATACACTTGTAGTTACGTTATGTTCTTGTTTCTTTTATATTCGTTGCTTGTTTATTTTTTCAAAGTTTTGTGATTTCATGTGTGTTGTATTTCTTCGTTGCTGTTGTTGAATGGTAAGTACACATACATATTTATAGGGGCTGAACTTTAAACATATTAATTATTTAAAAAAATAAAAAATTATTCATTGCGTTTTGTATTGGACCGCATGGTATTGTCCAATGTGCGGTTTTGAAGTGCGTTCTCTTATCCGACAGACAAAAATGGAGTATTAAAATCCACATTCAATTTATTTAAAAAACTTAAATTTTTTGTTAAATTTTTTGAATGGTGTATGAAAAACGGTTTTATAAAAACCACCTAAAAAACGCAATCTTCATGTCCCCAATCAGACCCAAAAATAGAGTATTAAAATTCGCATCCAGTTTATTTAAAAGACTTAAATTTTTTGTTAAATTTTCTGAATGATATATGAAAAACGGTATTACAAAAACTATCTTAAAAAACGCAATTTTCATGTCTCCATACCCTAAATATCTTCTTCTTTTTTCGCGGACAAATATAATTCTAATATCGATAACTCGAGTCATGGCAGCTGTTTTTAGTTTGTCTTGGGTTTCTCGTTAAGGACTAGTACAAAATCATCATATCTTACGTATACTTTTTTTTTTTTTTTTAACTACAATTATGTAGTATACATGTTTATTTTCATTCTGATTGCTCTCATCTAAAGAAAATTATTAAACCTATAACTTAATATATGGATTCAACTATAAAAAAAAAATGTTAATTTTCATTTGCCAAACGTTTTATTGTTTGTTTAAGCTTAACAAACAATAATACGTTTGTTAAGCTTAAACAAACATTTTTGACACTTTTCTCCGTTTAAACATATTTTTTTGATATTTTAAGATTAAAAGTATTTTTTCTCCGTTTAATATTGTCTTGACATTTTTGTATTAAAGTTCTGATTCACCAGAAAAGTAAAGATTGGAGAAGAAGAGAAGAGAGCAAAAAAATATCTAGCAAATTTTTCTTATTCACATTAAAGAGTTGTTACAAAAACTTAACAGAAATTAACATCTCATAAACCTTATATATGACTAGCTAATTACATAATTAATCAACATTGAACCAGTATCTAATTAACCGGAATTAACCAGATTAAACCATGTAACCAGATCAAACCATGTACCGTAATACTTTTCAAATAAATAAAATGTTTTATTTTATAGTAATAAATGCATATAAATTTTGAATTGTTCAAATCATGTTTTAACATTTACGAATTTGAAACCGGGTAATAACGTCTAATTCGTAGTAGTAGCTTTAGTTAGTTTTTATTTCATAGTTTAAACTTTTAAAACAAAAATCCAAGACAAAAGTATTTTTGATTGGCCCTATTTCAGCCATAGTTTCTACTTTCTAATACTAAAACATTAATCTTGAAGTCACGTAACCAACACAAACCCCTCACGCCTCACCTTAAATTAGCTACCCAAGAAAAGAAAATCATGTAAGATATTAAATTCAAGCACCGATGAAAGAAAAAAGAAAAAGAAGAGAGACTAATTTAACTTGATCTTATCTCTAGTTAGGAAAATATTAAAATAGGGCTATGCTAACTAAACCCAAAACTTCACGGTTATATGTAAAAAAGTCCCTCCTAGATTTAGTTAGCCTTTCTTAAAAATATTCCACTTGTTCGAGTTGAGCCGGTCCAACCAAATCCAACGTCTGATTTCATCTACGTGGAGATGGGACCCACATATTGATGTGTTTGTGTTCTTTGCTTTGACTGCTCCACGCGGTTCGGTGCGTTCTCAATTGTTTGTTTGGATAAAGTTCACTTGCATTGTCACATGACCCTGCATGCATTTATGGCTACTTTCCTTTTCTTCATCCCATAAATCACATAAAAATAAATAACATACGATTGTATTTTGAAGAAAATAACGTTTAATTTGTATACATTTATATTTTCGGATTTACAATCTCGAAATATTCATATACTTAATTTGAAAGTATTCTATCATGTATTCTACTCGGTTGACCTATTTGCATCTAATTATGAATCAATTTTTGTTTATATTGATTTTGAATGCCTAGGAAAAAAAATTGAGTAAATTGGGTTTGGTTCTCACACGTATAAATTTTCAACAGTGCAACATATTTGCCCAACTAACAACCACCAACCCATCACCAAATTTCCGTTTTACAGTTTTGTTTTGTCATACAAATTTTACATCCAAAAATTTTCTTATTCTAAAATTTATTGAGGTGTTCGTGTACACATTATTATCCGGTTGTTCAGATCCGGTATAGTTTTTCTTTGGGCTACTAACATTAGACTGAGAAATACTCACAGCTACCCTTGCTAGGGAAAATCCAATGTTTTTATGCCAAACCTAGACATCAAACTGGATGACCTTTCGAGTTACTGGTTGAATTGGATCAACCGTCAGATCAAAAGAATAAAAAATAATTTATATATTATTATGTATTTACCAATATTTTTATGTATTATTTTATGAAATTAAGAATAAAAGACTAACAATATTAAAATAGTAAAAATGTAATACCACGTTTGATAAAAACAGAAAATATCTAACAATAATATTAAAGTAATTCAATCAAATTTAAACCAAAAATGAAGAAACCACTAAAATAGTATAAAATTACCAATGACAAAAATAAAATAATTAAACATCAAAACAATCGTATGTATGCGCTTTAAAAACTATAAAGTTATAAAAATAAGTGCAAAATACTATTTTCTTCTCAAAATCAAATATTTTATTTGAATGAAAAAAGTTTTAAAATCAAAAATTTAAATATTTTAAAAACATTTCTTGATCCGCAACCCAGTAGACCGGTTGAACCGGCCGGATGGCGGATTAATTGTGATTTTTTTTTTCCGAGTTTTTCTGGTTTTATTATTGGCGGGTTTTAATACTAAATCTGAACTGGATTAGTGTCGGATCTCGGATTAACCGATCTGACCGGCCAGGTCGGGTTGGGTGTGAAAACATTTGGAAAATCACAAGTGTATAACTGAATTTTAAATATTAAATTGAGCATAATAAATTGTAACCATTTGCAAAATTGAAGGAAGCAAAACAGAATCTGAAGATATCTTTCATTACGTGGGTTTCATATTACATGGGCTATATTATACAGTTAAAAGCCCAGTAATATTTTTTCATATGGTCTTATTTCCCCCCCCACTCAAATTACCATTTATCTAATTAATAATTTTATCATATGAAACCACTACTTTTGCAATTAGCTTTTGGAAATGCAAAAAAAATCTGAATGCTATTCTGTGAGTCAAACAATATTTTTTCAAATCTGTGTGTTAAAAATGCTAATTTAAATATATAACTTTTTAAAAAATGAGAATTTATTTGATGAAATGGTCGTTTTTAAATATTTTTTAAAAATTCATTGGATGTTTACTGTTTAGAAATAGAGAAATATCGTGTATTTTGTTTTGATAAAAAAAATTATTAATTATTTTTGTTTAATTAAGTTTCTCTGCAAGTACGTGAAAACCCGAAAAGGATTAAAATCACACTCCAATTTTCCAATTGCCTTAGAAAGACTTATCACTTTCGTAGTTGATTAGTTGTTGGTTGAGCTACCCAGTAACAAGAGAGAAAGGTAGAGAGAGAGAGACCTTTTGGTGTTGTAGATCTTCCACTCTTCGTTTACCTTCCACAAATTCCTAATTCTCAGAACTCTTAATTTGATCGGAGATGGCTGTTGGCGATCAGACGGAGCAGAATCACTTGCCGAAGAATAAAAAATCCGAAACGGAAGACGATAAGAGGTTCGTGTCGTTCTATCTAATTTGAAATCTATGTTGAATTAATTTGATGTATCTGAGAATTATATGTGGAAATAGGAGGAAGAAAATTGTTCCCGGGAGCTTGTTGAAAGCAGTGGTGAGACCCGGAGGAGGTGATTCGAGCCCTGTCGATGGTGATCAGGTTATAATAATTTTGCTTTGGTTTGCTTGTTGTGAGGAAGATACAAAGAGTGTTCAATTTTTTTTTTTTGTTTGCTCAGGTTATTTATCATTGCACTGTAAGGACACTGGATGGTGTAGTAGTGGAGTCTACGAGGTCAGAATGTGGAGGTGAGACTCAAGAACATTTCTAAGTAGGGAGTTACTTTAAGCTTTTTGGTTTGGGGACTCATGGAATGTGTTTGATGTTTCTATCAGGGAAAGGTTTACCGATAAGAGATGTCTTGGGGAAGAGCAAAATGATCCTTGGATTGCTCGAAGGAATTCCAACAATGCACAAGGGTGAAATTGCAATGGTAATTCGATATTTTCGTTTGTTAGATTGCTTTGCCATTTTTGTATATTTCAAAGATTAGTAGTCTGGTTTCTGAACAGGGTTTAGGTTGTTTACTTGAGTTACCTGAATATTCAATGAGTTAATGTGCCAACTACTGATCGCTTTCTTGATTCTTCACAGCTTAAGAAGTCTTTGTTTTTTCTTTTTCAGTTCAAGATGAAACCTGAAATGCACTATGCAGAGAAGGATTGTCCAGTTCCAGCTCCAGGCAATTTTCCAAAAGATGATGAGCTTCATTTTGAGACTGAATTGCTGGATTTTTCTAAAGCCAAGGCAAGATCTCGTCACAAAACAAGATTACGGTGCTTTAGTAGCCGAAAGCTCTGAAAATTTGCAAATTCTTCTTTTTTTTTTTACTTACGTTTATTTCCTTTGTGTTTATGTCCAGATTGCAAGTGATGATCTGGGGGTCGTCAAGAAGGTAGGACTTGATTCTCCATATTTTTAGACATATCAATTTGGTTGGGGATGATGTATTTCTTTTGTGGCGTGGGCAAGGGTAGTGTGAGGAAGATAAGCAGAGATTGAATGATATGATCCAAATATTTCTTATTCTTCTTAATGGCTTAAGCATTGCTTTCCTTTTATATGAAAGATTCTAAATGAAGGTGAGGGCTGGGAATCTCCCAGGGAACCATATGAAGTAAAAGCCAGGTAATTTAATTTTTTATCATTCCTGCTTTTTTGGTCAAAATATCATCTAACCTTGTTTTCCCTTGCGGGCTGAAACGTTGATTGAAGTTTTAATGCATTTTTGTGGTGTATATTAGGATATCTGCTAAATCCGGTGATGGACAAGTGATCTTCTCTCATACAGAAGAACCTTATTTCTTTACGTTTGGAAAATCTGAGGTGATTGTTAAGTTTGTGGGGCATTTTTAACATTTTACTCTCTGTCCATGCAAAGCCGGTGGAATACATTGCTGACTATTGCTCGTCAATTAGGTAGGTGCCTAAAGGTCTTGAAATCGGAATTGGAACGATGGCTCGGAAGGAGAAGGCAGTGATATATGTTCGCAAGCAGTACTTGACTGAATCTCCTTTGATGCATATAGTTCAAGACCTTGAGGAAGTTCATTTCGAGGTTGAACTGGTCCATTTCATTCAGGTAGAAAAAAGACGAAACTTGTAGTATGTAGTATTTTGTGCATCTAAGAATTGGGAGACTGAATGATTGACATTCACATTTTTGCTTTGAAGGTGCGAGACATGCTTGGAGATGGGCGTCTCATAAAACGTCGAATTCAAGATGGAAGAGGTATGTTTCACACTTTATAACGGTTTTCTAACCATTTCAACAAGATACAGGTTTTTAATCTTATACATCTTGCTGGGGCATCTGCTAGACCCCAGCTCTTATTTTCTGTATATAGTTTTATCCGCTAGTCTATTCTGATTTGCAACGTTTCACCAACTCATTAGGCGAGTTTCCAATGGACTGTCCTCTCCAAGACAGTCGGTTAAGCCTTCATTACAAGGGCATGCTTCTAAATGAAGAGAAGACTGTCTTCTATGATAGCAGGATTGACAATAATGATCAGCCGTTGGAGTTCAGTTCAGGAGAAGGACTGGTCAGTCACTCCAACGTTTATAAAAACCTAAAGGAGTTATTTACGCTTGTCAGCTGAAATATATTTATAGGCATGGGGTTGCTTAATATCATAATGGTGTATTGGCAGGTGCCTGAGGGATTTGAGATGTGTACTCGTTTGATGCTACCTGGGGAGATTACTCTTGTTACATGCCCCCCTGATTATGCATATGACAAATTTCCGAGGTCATTCTCTTAACTGTGTAAATCTTATGGATCATGATAGCATATAAACTCTTGTTGGAAAAATAAACGCATTTTGATTGTTTTCTCTCCTGATAGACCGCCTGGCGTTCCTGAAGGTGCACATGTTCAGTGGGAGATCGAACTCCTTAGTTTTGAAACGCCAAGAGTAAGTTAGTCTAGAGTCAATGCTTATCGACGAGGAATTATAAACAGCTTCCATTTCTTATGAGTCTAGAGATTTTTGTTTCAGGACTGGACTGGTTTGAACTTCCAGAGCATCATGACCGAAGCAGAAAATATCAGAAGCACGGTATGGATCGAATATTCTACTATCATTTATAATATGACCTATACTCCTAAATTGTACAACTACAGAGTTTTTATTAGCCAATCTTGTGTGCAATCAGGTCACACCAGATCTTTTAACTTATGGCTGTTCTCTGCTTTTGGTTATACTTTGAACTTCCAGGGTAACAGGCTTTTCAAAGAAGGAAAATTTGAGCTCGCAAAAGCAAAGTACGAAAAGGTAATCCAAAGCGCTAGCAATTTCAGTTTTAGCCTTTTGTTTACTCGTGTCTAAGAGGTGACCCAAAAACCAGGTGCTCCGGGAATTTAATCATGTTAACCCACAAGATGAAGAGGAAGGGAAAATTTTTGGTGACACAAGGGTGAGCTTTATCTTCTCATTACGTTTGTGTGATATAGATGTGATAATTTTATATTATTCAGTATTAACTAGCTCTTGTGTCCCTTTCTCTGCTGATATTTGAAGAATATGTTACATCTGAATGTTGCGGCTTGCTTGCTTAAATTGGGAGAGTGGAGGAAGTCTATAGAGACGTGCAATAAGGTAAACATTCAATAAAAAAAATGTCTGAAAGGCTTTATCCTCGAATCAGAAGTTGGGTTTTCCGAGACTCTTTTTGTGTATACCAATTTCCAAACAGGTCCTAGAAGCAAAGCCTGGTCATGTGAAGGGTCTCTACCGCCGTGGAATGGCTTACATTGCAGGTGGAGAGTATGAAGATGCTAGAAATGACTTCAACATGGTATATTATTCTTAACTTGCTTATCATCATTATTAAATCCTTAGATATAGAAATCAGTTTACTAACATGACTTTATGTGGCTGTGTGTTTAGATGATCAAAGTGGATAAATTATCAGAAGCTGATGCGACAGCTGCTCTTCTGAAATTGAAGCAGAAGGAACAGGTCAGTGTTTGAAAACAATCTTAACGAGGGGTGAAAATAAAAACCGAATAGAATATCCACCCCAATGGGGTTCATTAAGGCTACTTATGATTTGGGGTGTTTTAGCAATTTGGATTCGTAATTCTTTGAATTGTTTCTTCTGACCTCATAGGAAGCGGAGAGCAAGGCTAGAAAACAGTTCAAAGGATTATTCGACAAGAAACCAGGGGAGATAACTGAAGTCGGATCAGAAGTAAGAGAAGAGTCTAAAACTATAGAAGAAGTAGATGAGTCGAAGGATAATGATGATGATGAAACACTTGAAGAAGAAGGAACAACTACGATGAGCACGGAAAGGAAGAGGAAATGGTCGGAGAAAGCGTGGCCGATTCTAAAAAACGTGATGCTCCAAATCGGAATCCAGCTAGGTGTTGTTCTGATAGGGATTTTGATTTTCCAGTTTGTGAGCGCCAAATTTACATGAGCGAGCTATAAAGAAACCAACGGTACTCAATTCTCTGATCAAAAGGTGTATTACTACTTTAGAGTTTAGACTCAGGAACAGATAAACAAATGGATTAATTAAGTTTATCTATATATATTTTCAAATGATATTTACTCTAATAATTAGTTTGGTTTAATTTGTGAAAGTGCTCGAAGATGGTTTTCTTTCCACACCTACTCGATCCTCTTGCTTCCTCAACTGATTGGTTTTTGTTTCTTTCTTTTAAATTCTATGAGCTGATGATAAGACGGGAAAGAAAGGAATTGACTATTTTATAATCTCCCATTTCTATACAAACAAAATGTTTTCTATATTCTACGCAAATATATGAATACCCTTACTTAATTTATTCTGATTAAATTAGACTTTAAGTGATAAAAATATATTTTAGTGATTAAATAAAGTATATTAAATGATATCCAATAGATTAGATGTTTTCTAAAAAGCTTATTTTCATGTGAAATATGTATGATACTTTTTAAAAGTTTATTCTGATTTGTAAATAATAAAAATAATATAATATATACTTTTAAATAAAAGAAAAGTATATTACACGTTGCAGGAAAAAAAGTGTGAGAAAAAATATAAAGCATACCAACTTTATAAAAAGTAATACTAAATAACCTCTATTTGTTTCCTCTGACCATCATTAATTTCTTTTGATATCTATATATAAGTTGAAAATTATAATTTCTCCGCGGGGACTGAATAAAAGTCGCCACTAACAAAAAAATAAAATAAAAATCCAACCGTTTTGTCCGTGTTGAACTCGCGTTTTATCGTGCAGCCAAACGATGGTTAAATTCTTTAGCACAATGCTGATTTTTCTTGTATCAGAGATTTTTGGGGACAACGGAGAAATTTGTTTGAGGAATCATCTTTGTCTCAGATCCTCCTACTTTTTAAATCTTTTGCTCTAAGATTCTTATCTCTCGTCTTTTGATCTCTTTCATCGTTCTCGTTTCAACCTTTTCCGATCTTTTATCGATCGTTGAGTCAGCGGCGTTTATCCCGAGTTTTGTTCAGAGGATTCACGACCTCGTACCGGTGAAAATCTCGATCAGAGAGTTAATTTAAGATTAGGTTGTAAAAAAAGATTTAAATTTGTTGGTTTGGTTTGTTGATGTTGAGCCAAAACTGTTTGGGGGGTGTGAACTAGTATGGAAGTGAAAGTGTAGCAACAAAAAAGGAAATAATGAACCTTTACATTCGCCGTGAAGCTTCTAAGGTTCGTTTTTTTTTTTTTCTGAATTTGCTTTCTTACGATCATTTGTGTAAATATGGCTGATTGTTTTGCAGCTATGGAAGAGCGTGTGTTCGGAGATCATTACAGAGATTGGTCTCCTCGCTGAAAACTGGAAGTACCTTCTTGCTGGTCTTCTCTGTCAGGTTTCCTTCTTTTTTTAAAAAAAATTCTGTTTTCTGATTACTTCAATCTGTACTAGAGCTGCGTATATTGCTTGAATTCGACACTCTTAGTGTTGAATGATTACCCTTTTCCTCAGTTTCTTTGTGGTTAAGTCTGAAACTGAAAACGTATGATACAGTAAAAGGTTATGATCACGGTTTGTTATACCTATAGTTACTTTAGGCATTGGGAGAAACCCTTTTTTTACTTTTCTATAATATTTGGTCCCTTAGTTTTGACACTTTTTATGAATGCATCTGTCATGTGCAGTACATTCATGGTTTAGCAGCTAGGGGAGTTCATTATATTCATCGGCCAGGACCAACACTTCAAGATTCTGGGTTTTTTGTTCTTCCGGTTTGTCTCAAATATTTCAGCTGGTTTGGTTGATCCCTTATTCTACATAATATATGTCATATTCTAAGCTCTTGTTGTTTTGTTTTGTATTTCCCATTTTTAGGAGCTTGGTCAAGATAAAGCCTACATAAGTGAAACTGTGTTTACTTGTGTATTTGTTTCATTTTTCCTGGTGAGTTTCTTTAGGATTCATGTCTGGTTCTGTTCTGACCAAGCAGCCGTTATATGAAGGTTTTTGTTTTGTCTTAAAAATTGCAGTGGACTTTTCATCCTTTCATCATGAAAAGCAAGAAGATATACACTGTGTTGATATGGTGCAGAGTTCTCGCCTTCTTAGTTGTAAGTACACTTTGCCTTTTGCTATGTAAATGCAATTCGAAGCTTGCTCTTCTTGAAGTTTGTTGCCAATTCTTTCCATCAACAGGCTTGTCAGTTTCTTCGTGTAATAACATTCTATTCGACTCAGCTTCCTGGCCCTAACTATCACTGTCGAGAGGTAAATAAAACTAAAAAAGTGTATTTAAGGAGCGTATCATCCATATTCATGTGTTTATGACTCTCTTGTGTTACTTACAGGGATCTGAGCTTGCTAGGTTGCCACGGCCACATAACGTTCGTGAAGTGCTCTTGCTCAACTGTGAGTTTTGAACATTTTTTTTCTTTCCCTCAACACATTCTTTGATGTATGCTCCTTGTTGTTCTTATGCGATAACACACTGATCTTGCCAGTTCCTCGTGGGGTAATCTACGGATGTGGAGACCTGATTTTCTCATCGCATATGATATTCACACTAGTCTTTGTGAGGACTTACCAGAAATACGGTTCTAAAAGGTACAAAGTTTCTCTAGACATGTCATAAAATACCTTAAAACAATAACCGGAAAAATCATCTGTTTCTCTCATCAGGTTTATAAAGCTGTTAGGTTGGGTCATTGCCATCTTGCAAAGCCTCTTAATCATTGCGTCCCGTAAACATTACACAGTCGATGTGGTTGTTGCATGGTATACTGTGAACTTAGTTGTCTTCTTCCTTGACAAGAAATTACCAGGTCTGATTTTTCTACTCTGAGAAATTTACTTGAAGAAATCCACAAGTCTTCTCTTATGATTCTTGTTTCGAATTAAACAGAATTGCCTGATCGAACAACGGTGTTGCTCCCTGTGGTCTCAAAAGACAGAAGCAAAGAAGAGAATCACAAACTCGTGAATGGAAACAATGTTGATCCTGCAGATTGGGTACGCATCTGAATTAGTTTTCAGTGATAAATCCGATTGAAATCCCCAATAAATTGATCTTAATGTGTATGAATTTGCTTTTGGTCTTTCAGAGACCGAGAGCTCAAGTGAATGGCAAAGAGATCAATGGAGGTCACACTGATAACACTACCAATGGCACATGAGAACTCAGCTCGAATTTTGTTTTCTGGGGTAGTTAATGTCTCTTGACCAAACTGGAGCTTCGATCTCTTTGAGAGTACATAAAGTTTTGAATTGTAAATCATAAACTATATTTATTGGCCAGAGGAAACCATAACGCTACAACTTATATTATAAAGCAATCTTTATTTTTATTTACAAGTTCAATCAATTGAACAATAGTGTAGATCAAACACTAAAAATGTGGCCTACTAGTTTGATATACACTAAAACTTCTATAAATTAATATTCGATAAATTAATACACACTACAAAATAATAAAAGCAAATGCTTTTATCATGATTAATCTTATTTGATCACTGTTACAGTTTAAGGGAGGCTCCATTTCCAGTTGCTCAGAACTGCAACTAGAGATTGCAGAGTTCTCATTGAACAATGTTCAGGTTGTCAATATTTTTATTCTGCCAACAAGATTTCGCATAGCTTTCATCACGTTATAGTTTCTTAAATTCCAAATCACCACCTTCTGCCGCATAGGTTGATGGTAGCTTGATCATCATCACTGCTGAAAATGCCATGGGTTTAACAACACCTAACGATAATGGAGAACCAATATTACAATACGGATTAAGGTAATCTTGTACTTGATTATCTCTCTAAGATACATGTCTATTGGTTTGCAAATGTGGATTCACATGAAACTTTTTGTTTTGGTAGGTGTGGCAAGTGTAAACTGCACAACGTCAAGGTAGTGAACCAAGGAATCGATTGGAACAGTAAATCAAATGTTTACTGGAGAAACGATGTGAATCGGCTTGAGACTTGTAAAATCATTTTGCATGGAAATGCAGAATTGGAAGCCAGCAATGTAACTAACCATACATGTAAAGTAAACTAACATGGAAGTAGAAGTTTATAACCTCTCCTTGCCCTGTAATCTATATGTTGCCAATAAAAAAAAAGTAGAAAGTGTCGTTTGCTGTAACTGTTGCTCCTCTTGTAAATTAAACAAAACTGTTCATCATATCTATTTAATGTGTTCTTTTTCAAATGAAAAGCTTGAGAGTTGTAAAATTCGTACTTAGAATTTGAAGCCATAATAACTATGTGTATTGTTCTAGTACATAAAAGTTTGAAGCCATGTTCTACTACATACTGAATTATTAAGGATTGAAACTAGAAGCCCGAGTTATTAAACTATTAGCTTGAAGTTAATAAAGGCAAGAAGAGTCAGGACTGCAAAATGTATATTGGTTCCTCGATCATTTTGCGTCTGTTCCCACGGTGAACTCGAGAATTCTACCATCCTATGCATCTATCATACCCTGGAGTTGGAAAGAACAACTGGTCTGAACAGAATTAAGAAGCCTCTCACTGGTATTTTGAAGTGTACCCAAAAACAATTGAGCCCCGTAAACGTCGAATTGCTGATACAAAATCAACATCTTCGGTAAACACACAGATTTTGCAAGGAGTACCGACTTTGTGCAAGTGCTTGAACATCTCTTCATTAAGCATATCATCGGCGATATGCATCTTTCTCTCGTATGCAACTGAAATTACGTGACAAGTAAGAAAAATATGACAGAGAAAATGAAATTGTATAATAGATAAATGAAACATACCTTCGGGACGGTACGTAGAAGCTTGTACAAAAACCTCTCCACATGTGAAGCAAGTAGTTCGTCTTTTTGATACATTTGTCAATTGGATACCGCCACGTTCAACTCTAATTTACTCTGGAACAGAAGTTGCATCTTTCTTTTGAAGCTAGCCAAATCAATCCTGGTTGTACTAACACATTCTTGGTATTTTCAAAATCCAGGAATCCTTTAACATGAGATATGCGCTCTTCATCCGTCAGATTCTGTACGATGCCGTAATTTCTTTGACATTCGGTTAGCTCAAGATGACCAAATGATCGAGATTGACCTTGAGGACCTTGAACTTGAGCTTGTTCAGCTGGACGTTGAGTAAACTCTGCAAAATTACATTATCACAATTAGAAAATTAGAGTCGCATTATCACAATTAGAAAATTAGAGTAGAGATAAAAGAGAATACTACGTTTAGGTGGCATGATTTCCGTGAAAGATTGAGAATCCTCTCTACAAATCTCAGTCTGAGTTTGATCACCCTGAGAAAGGAGATGCTCTCTATGGTAAGCTTTATAAATTCAAGTGTAAAGTATCTGTAGTTTATTAAGACTTGTTATTGATATGATGTTAATATTGAAGAGGATTGTGAGGTAGTTAGTGATTGTGTTGCTTATTTCCGTCGAGTTCCAAGTTTGGAATGTTAATTTTATGTTCATTGTTGTTGCAGCCATGGAGCTTGCTCTATCATTGGATAAACTTGTCAATGAAAAGCTCCTAAACCTTCACAGTGTAAGACTCCAATTCTTGTTTTATGGCTTTCAAGTCATAATCTAGTTTCTTATTACAACTTGGGATTTGAATAAGGTGGCTTCCAAGCACGATGATGTCCAGTTGGCAGATTTTATTGAGTTCGTGTTTCTCAACGAACAGGTAAAATTAAAAAAACAGTCGCGTTCTATGTTAGTGGCAAAGATATGGGGCTTTTGATTGTCAGAATGGGATCTAATGAATCTTAAAATAACATCACTTCGCAGGTGGAAGCAAATATGTTTCTCAACTTAGGAGACTCGGCAAAGGACCTGGTAACCATTTCTTTTATCAATTTAAAATTAATACCTTAATTCCTCCACTTCGTGCCTCAACAAGTGATGACACAACTTGGAGAGATTAGACCTGAGGAGACGATAACAGCATCCAAACCGTTGATTGATCTTCCTGAAGCTTCTGCTTCCACAAGTCAATTGAAAGAGTGAAGATTTTTGGTAGTTTGGGAATGTTGCAGACTAGAAGTAGATGTTCCTTTTTCAGTGTTGTTTTAACTATTGCATCATCATCATTAGATTGTGTTTGTAAATACTGGAAAATGGTTATGTTTCTTAGAATGAAATTTTTTTTCGTTAAAAAGTTTAGGCAAGTTTCAAATCGACACACACAATACACTGAAAATGAGAGAAGACTGAAACATCAAACCAAATTCCAAATGAACCGAAAACAGAGTATTAGGAAAGAAAGATACACAAACCCAGAAAGTATGATTATAAAATGCTCTTCCGAATCAGCACCAGTCTCCATAGTAGATAAGCTCCTCAGAACCAGAGGATCCCTCCTCAGAATCAGTTTTCACATAATCTTCTGCCCCGTAGATGGGGGCTCGTCCTTCAATGAGGCTATCCCAAAGCCATACTTGGCTTGCAAGATCATGTGGCAGTTTTTCAGACTCGGCGCAGTTCCTATGCTCTACCAATTGAATATTGTAACCTCTCACTTTCAAACCTTGAAGAATACTGACCAACATCGTGTCTTCTGGCATGTTTTTTGAAATTACCATCAAATTTGTTATTGATTTACCAGGGATCGGAGGATGCGTCATTGCCCAGAAAATAATATCCAAAACCATATTGTCAAGTCTCGCACGTTTATGCCCAGGATCTGCATAGAGTATTCAGATTACAGACATAAATAAGTAAAAATAAAAAGATTGAAAAGATGAGGTTTAAGACACGGAATTCACCTTCCATCCCTAAAATTTGGGGGGCATCATGCATAAAGTCATGTAACATTCTTTCCGTTACGTTTTTCCTATCAACATATGTTTTGATGTTTAATTCATTTTCATAATAATCATCCTCCTTCTTCAGAGCTGATTTGATATTCTTCACAATCGTGAAAATATAGGAACCTTGAGGGTAAGGGAAATCATCGACGTCCCAATAAACGGACGTTGTAGTCCCTGTGAGGTTTAACCAAACGAATAATAAAAAAACAAATACAATTGATTAAAATTTAATCAGATCCGCTTGTTTAGCAGATGAAATACTAATCCAGATTTAGAAGGGGAAAAATAAATATTCGGGAAAGATATAAAACTTACTCATGTATCTGTCGGTTTCCATGGTTTCGACGACAGTTTTAGCATCCGTGAAACGGAGAAATGAAAAAGAAAAAAAAAACAATCAGATGGTGAATACAATCGATATTTCTATGACAGATCGGGGTCAGATTAAAGATAATATAGATTTAGAAAAAAAAAAAACAATTTCAAGAAAGAGATACACTTACTCTCGCAATCTTTGGCCTTCACTAAATTTTCGTACCGTCCCTCGGTGTCCATGGTTTCGACGGGAGATGGAGAAAATTAGGGTTAGAAACTTTCTAACATTATATCATCATTATGGATGAGTTGCCTTTTAGATTTGTTAAACATAAGGGGTTTAGAAGATTCATGAGTATTGCTCAACCACGTTTTGATATCCCTTGTGCCAAACAATGGCTAAAGATTATTTACAACTTTATGAGGATGAAAGAAGCAAGCTTAGGATTTTTTTTAGAAACTACAAAGGCAGTATCTCTCTGACTACCGATTGTTGGATATCAATACAGAATCTGAGCTATATGTGTTTAACTGCTCACTATATAGATGAAAATTTTTCTTGTTCAAATCCTCAGTTCTGGGTCTTATTAATGATGTTCAGACATCTTCTTCAGGTTCTTCAAACACTTCCATTAAAGGTTTTAACTTGATTCTGTTCCCTAAATTCGCTTTTTTAAATTTCTTTTATCAACGAAAACGAAAAATTTACTTGTCGTCTTGTATCAGTTGCTATGGGGAAGCTAGAGTATCGAACTTTGGATTCAGGAGACTACATTTTGTAATTTTCTCTACTGATTCCTAGTTTCTAAATTTTGAAACTTTAGAGAAATTTTGGAAAGTTTGAAGCTTTCTTATTTCTTTGTGGCACAGTCCAGTTACGAGGCTTCGAGGAAATTTGATTGTTACTTTGTTAGATGACAATGGAAACCCAGAACTGAGGATTTGAACAAGACAATTTTTTTTTTGTGTGTCGGCCAATGCATTTTATTGCAACAAGCCCAATGGGCTAACTTACAAATGGAGAAGAAGTTACCATACAACCCAATTAATACAGATTAAGCCCGTGTGTCAGCCCAAAACAAAGGGAGACCACCTCTGATGTTATCAA
This sequence comes from Cardamine occulta, assembly GCA_028015245.1. Classification (NCBI taxonomy): domain Eukaryota; kingdom Viridiplantae; phylum Streptophyta; class Magnoliopsida; order Brassicales; family Brassicaceae; genus Cardamine; species Cardamine occulta. Next base: position 17,771,169 of record CM051378.1, read on the forward strand.
CACACGTGTAACACGCGTGTCCGCCAAGGGTTGATTGAACGGGCAAAGCTCCGCCGCTACTACCGTCTCGAAGCTTCTTCGACCGGAATCTGCAGAATATCAATCTTAGATCCATGGTGATTCGGCCTTTTCCTTCATTTTCATTCGAGATTCCTATGCAGAACAGATCTATTGAGAAATTTAGGGTTAGATCTGTTGAAAGGTGGGCTTTATACTTTATGAACGTCGTTTGCTAATTCTCGTTTTGTTTCTACCCCTTATTACAGCACATACACAACCAAGTAGCCGAGGGTATTTTAGTTAGATCTGTGACTTGCTTTCCAAGACTTATGCTTTTCAGCCGTTGGATATCAAGTTAAATGAGGGTTAGATCTGTGGCTTGTTTTCCAAGACACTGCTTTATTATATGTAAAAAATTCCTACGACTTGACGTCCTCGGAAGAGATCCGATTCTCTCCTGCTTTTTTGTTAATCAAATTCATTAGTCAATATATCTTTCTTTTTGTTTTGTTTTTATGAATCAAATTAATGCATAGTTATGAGTTATCTTAAACGATAGTATATTACAACAATATGCTAAAACGTTTCCCAAAAATGTCAGCTATGTGTTTCAAAGAGTTGTTGAAGAAAGAAAGAAGAGATTAGTGGAAGAAGAGATACCACTTTTACTTACTCTCGCAAACTTTGACCTTGACTAAATTTTTGTTATATCGGACGGTGTCCATGGTTTCGACGGAGATGCAGAAAATTAGGGTTGGGACCTGGTAACCATTTAGGAGACTCGGCACAGGACCTGGTAACCATTTCTTTTATCAATTTAAGTGGGACCACTGCCTGAGACCCTCTTTCGAACTCTTGATTTTCCTTTCCATGTATCACATTGTTTCATATTTACCAATATATTATTTTTCTCTATCCAATTGCTAATCAATCTAAATTGCATTCAATTTCACTAAATCGCGTTTACAAAATTGTAATTACCTGCTAATGAATTAACCCGACCCAAAATCCCATTTATACCCAATTATCCAAATCCATTTAATCAAATTAAACACATATCCAATCTAATTAAACCCAAAATTCTAATTGATTAAACTAAATTAATTAGGTTTAAGAATTAAGAAAAAGTCATTTTGTTCTATTAATTAATTTAACAGATATATAAAAGAATTACCAATCGTACAATCGATTAATAATTTAAGTGATATAACATTTTCTATTAATTAAAAATTATCAATCACACAATTGCATTACAAATTGATTAATCTCGTCTATGTGATTCAAATCCCTAAATACACCAACAAATATTATCGAATCATCTCCACAAAGGTGTTGGTCTACTCAGCTCTCGCCGTGACGCCGGAGGTATTGTCTCGATTCCGAAGTCATCGAGAATTATGCTTACAGAGAAGAACATGGTTGTTGCTGAGATCGAGTTCTTGAAGAGAATCTGGGATTTGACCTGAGGATTTGTTGCTATTAAGATGAAGAATGGTTAGGTCTGAGAGTAAAGAGAGGTCTTTAACAATGGAGTTTACAAATGAACCAGACCAGGACATTCCTCTGTAAGAACAAACATCTTCACCAACCCATGTTTTAAGAACAAAGATGGATCCTCTGCAATGGCGGGCTTCTAAGATTGAAGAGGACTGTAAGCTGCACTGTAGACGCCAGGAAACTTATTAGCGAACATCATGATCAAATCCAAATCTCAGGATCTAGAAAGCTCTAATGGAGACGAAACATGTTCTTAGCCGAATTGAGGATCTAATTTTCTGGGTTCAATTTTTGGGTTTTAATTTCTCTATTTTTGGATTTAATTTCTTCAATTTCTGAGTTCAATTTCTGCAAATTCTGGGTTTAACTAATCTTTAATCAATAAATCTATCTCCTTGGGTCTGTTCGGTAAGCTTTGATAAGATTTATTGTGCAATATATTGTAACCATATTGTAACGTGATTGGTTTGTGTTTGTAATATAGAAAAAATTAGTATAACTTCAATATATATATCCAAAGAAGAAGAAGAATAGGCTAATTAGATACTGTTTGAGTTTCTCTAATTCATTTTTTCCTTAATTCTTAAATTTAATTGGGTTTAATCAATTTGAATTCTGGGTTTAATTGGATTAGATTTGATTTAATTTGCTTAAATGGATTTGGGTAACTGGGTATAAATCGGGTTTTGGGTCGGGTTAATTCACTTATGGGCAATCACGATTTTGTAAACGCGATTTAGTAAAATTGAACGCAATTTAGATTGATTAGATTCATAGATGCAATTGGGCAGAGAAAAAATAGTACAATAAACCTCTATAAATTAATAATGTTGGGACCATGATATTTTATTAATTTATAAATTAATAAATATTAATTTATAGAGTTTTTTTTGTCAAAAATTAAAAATAAATAAATAAAATTTTTTTTATCTAAATAAAATTAATGGATTGGATATTATAAATTTTAATAGTTTTGGATTTGAAAATTTAAAATTTAAAAGACAATTAAATTATTTTGATAATAAATAACAAAGATTATAGATGAATTCACTTATATAAATAATTAACATAAATTTTAAATTTATGATTAGTAACCTTAATTTTTGTATTTAAACAGTCTATACAACTATTGAAATAAAAATTATGCATATTTATAATTTAAAAATTTATAGAAAAGTTTGTTTTATTTTATGAAAAATTTATTTACATTATAACAATAAGGTAGTTTAAAATACAACATAATATTTTTTTATATAAGAAAAGTTATTTATGAGTTCTAACATAAATTCATAAAAACAAAATTATATTGTCTTTATATATATATACATGCTTATTAATTTATGTTATTAATGGGACCATATATTTACATAGAGATTCTAAAAAAAATATTATCTTATCATCTTATCGAATTTTATTTATTTTTACACCGGTCCGACTTGGGACTAGCAAATTTTATTAATTTATAGTGTTTATTAATTTATCGATTATTAATTTATAGAGGTTCTACTGTATGTGGGTAAATGTGAAGCAATGTAATAGTATAAAGAGAAAAATCCAGAGTTTAAGAGTCTGGATGGATCGATGCAGTAACAGCATTATGGAGAAAGTCTCAAGCAGTCGTTCTGTTTAAATTACACCAACGTTCACTTAGATACTTTTTGATTGAAACAGCCTCAAAGATCTTAATTGCACTTAGCAATCAAAACATAAATATAAGAATTACCATCTACTAAAATATATTTTTCACATGAACTTGAAATTAGTATAGTTGGGGGTCGAAGTGTAGGAAAACAGAAACATTTGGGATGAAATATAAGAAAAAAAATGAAAATGTGCTTGCGCAGGGAAGAAGGAACGTGGCGTATGTCGGTAAGGAATGTGGTCAAAGGCACATTCCATGTATTCCATGTGGGCTCACATGTTTACATCTTCTTAGGACACAACTTTGTCACCATAATTTCTCTGTCTCTTTCTTTCCTTTTTCCCTTTCACATTCTCGGTGCTCATAGTAAAACAGTTTTGTCCCAACTAAATTCCAACTCTAGATGGAGAGAAAAATAGATATTGTTTTATCCTTCATTAATGATTCGAAAGTAATATGTTTTGTTGGACTTTTGTTTTGTTTGATATCATTCATGAAGGATAAAATTAACAATATCTAGTTTTCTCTCCATCTGTTACATATTCGAATTTGAAGAAGTCGTAACTCGTAACCAATGTTTTATATGGGTGTGAACTTCGAACATATCCTATTAAAAAAAAACACAGAAACATGTAAGATTTATTTTGGTATGTGTTTAGAAATGCTCGGATATTTTGATAACAGATCGTTGAAAAGGTTTTAAAATACTGTTACAGTTTGGAATCAAACAGAATTATTGGATCATAGAAAGACCCTACCGATCGAATATAATATTTTGGACGCACTACTTGAATGCAAATATTTGATAAAGTCGATGTTTTCTTCTTTTTATTTTTCTATGTGGTTAGATATTGTTTCTTAGGATTCGATATCACGTTCTCAAGATCATTTGGCGTTTCACGAATGGCTAACATTCGCTTAGAAGCAGCAAAAGATACAAACACAGTGACATAGAGATCGACATATGCATATGATATGCAATGCCTGTAATGGAACGATAATGATCAATGCATGTTTCATGTCTCACAAACGAGCAATATCTTTTTTCATGAACCATGATGCTTTTTCTTTATTCATTTTTTGCTGAAAAATCTTTATCTTATTCATCTATGCTATTCTTGTAGTATTTGAGTGATTCTAATAAAGAGGGTCCTGCGGTAATCATATATGGGTAGTCTCATCATTAGTTTAAATGCATAAACAAAAAAAACATTATCATTATACCAACTGTCTGGATATAGTGTTTTTCATGAAGTTCTTGATTTCTAACTTTATTTTTGTTTATTAATGTTTTTTTGCAGTATCTATATTAGTTTTGGAGGACCCTATGCTTTTGTTGTTTAGAAAGAAAAAGTCACTTTTATGAGCTATATTATCATTTGTCTAGGAAAACATATCATCGCTTGTGTTTGGACAATCTTGGTTTTGTCTACGTATCGAAACAAAATGGGCCTCCAAGAAATCTCTATATTCTTAATTTAAAATGAAACAGAAAAAATTGACGACAAAAAAAAAAAAAATAGTAGTTGATTATATTGTGGCCTCAAGCAATTGTTTGTGTATCTCATAGTTGGGTCAGGTCTAGACAAGATAATCTAAAATATGCGTTTTCGCTTACGTTATGTCATTTTTGTTCATTTTCCATCTTTGTCATTTCCAAGATACGGAAAATATCAAAGCTACATGTATCCCAAGTGGTTGAAAAGAGCAGAGTATCAACATATGTAAAACATTTCACCATAACGGAACATTTTTTGGAAATCGATGAAGTTGTACACAACGATAATAATGTATACTCCCTCCGTTTCAGAATAGATGATGTTTTATCTACTTTATCTTGTTTCAGAAAATTTGATGTTTTAATCTTTTTACTTTATTTTTATTGATAAATTATAAATATCAAGATGTAATGATTGAAAAGAACTATGTTACTATTGGTTTATAATTATTAAAATAATTCTTGGTAAGAGAAAATAATATATATTAAAAAAGTAATGATTATTTTTTTAATTTGTGTAAAATATTCTTAACATCATGTATTGTGAAACAGAGGGAGTATGAAAATTTAATTTCTTCATAAAGAAGCGCGTGAGATTTGATATCTTTGAGACACCGCCGAAAACAAAAGGATGTGTTGAATGCAAAAACCGACACATGCTAAATCTTTTAGTGTTTTTTAAACTCAAAATGAAGAGAAGGGAAGAAGATAACGTCAACATAAATTCAAGACCTATCAAAATAATTTATAGTTCAGTATTTTCTTAGGTAGGTTTTTCTATTTGAAATCTTGAATATAAGACCTGTAGTATTGTTAATTTATAGAAAGTGTGAATTAAAAAAAAAACTTAAAACTTAAAAAGTCAGACAGAAAAAAATACTTAAAAAGTCAATCGGCAACAAAATGGTCTAATGATGAAGTTCACGCGGTTTCAACATGAATAAAGCGTTTCTGCTTTTTGTGCTTTATTTTCACTGGTTTGAAAGAAAATACACTATTATAATTTCACCCTCTATAAAAGATTATAAGAATATCAACATTAATTTCATAAATTTATATTTCATGTCGGCATATATATCGTGTGAACCATCCACATTAATACTAAATTATATATCATGCATGACTCTACATTCTTTTCTTCCATTTTTTATTTGGTTTATAAGTTATAACTGAATTAAAAAAGCTATATATTTGAATTTTTTTTTCTTAAATATATATATTGTGTAGTCAAAGAAAAAGGAATTTCAAAAGATTTAAAAATGGGAGAGGCGCAAAGTTTTGTAGCAAAGCTAAAATAGATCATAAAAAAACAAAACAATAATAACAAAAAACGAAAACAATCTCCTTCTTGAGCCAAGTCTGAAAAGGCCGAGAAGAAGACGAAGAACGAAGAAGATCTTATTGGCTTCTGTGTGCATTTCGAAATCTAGAAATTGCTCTTGACTTTGAACTTCCAGTGCTAACAATATAACAACTGTTTGTTTCTTCCGGAGTCCGATCATCTGATTCCGTCGCCGGCGTTAGTTTAGTAATCAAATGGGAGCTCGTTGCTCTAAGTTCTCTTTCTGCTTGTTTCATTCTAACTTCAAATCTGCTTCAGTCCTCGAATCTCCCGATCTCGGTTAGCTTTTGTTTTCCTTTTTTTTTCTCAGTTTTGATTTTGAGGATTTTCTGATATTTGTTTCGTTGTGTGTCGAAGAAAATGGAGGGAAATTGTGGCTGAGTTTTAAGGAATTCAGATTGGAGCAGCTGAAATCTGCAACGGGAGGTTTCTCTTCAGATAACATTGTATCGGAACACGGCGAGAAAGCTCCTAACGTTGTTTATAGAGGAAGGCTTGATGATGGACGTTTAATCGCCGTCAAACGCTTTAATCGACTCGCTTGGGCTGATCATCGACAGTTCTTGGTATTTCAAAAACCTTCATGATTCATCTCAATCTCTGTCGATTTGATTTTTTGGGGGTTTTAAATCGGAAAAATGTTGTTGTTCATTTAGGATGAAGCGAAATCTGTAGGGAGCTTAAGGAGTGAGCGATTAGCGAATCTGATTGGATGTTGCTGTGAAGGAGAAGAGAGATTACTTGTTGCTGAGTTTATGCCTCATGAAACTCTTGCTAAGCATCTTTTTCACTGTGAGTACTAATGATCAGAATTGATCAGTGGTTTTTTTCTTTCATAGGATTTGTGTAGTTTCATGGTGTTGTGATTGATCGAAAATGGTTAAATGGTTTTGTTTGTTTCAGGGGAGAATCATCCGATGAAATGGGCAATGAGATTAAGAGTTGCAATGTGTTTAGCACAAGCATTGGAATACTGTAGTAATAAAGGGAGAGCTTTGTATCATGATCTCAATGCTTACAGGGTTTTGTTTGACAAGGTGAATTATGTTTGATTGAATCTTTTCTTCATTCTGCTTTTTAGTGATTTGTATTTGATCTTTTCCAACTTTTTATCCTTATGTGGTTTACAGGATGGAAATCCCAGGTTGTCTTGCTTTGGACTCATGAAAAATAGCCGAGATGGGAAGAGTTATAGCACTAACTTAGCATTTACTCCTCCTGAGTATTTGCGAACGGGTAATGCCCTCTCTGCTTCATCTTCATTTTCTCTTTACTATGCTCTCAAAATGTTTCAGTACACAAAATTTTCTTGAAGCTCACATTTGTACATCTTGTGCCAGGTAGAGTGACACCAGAGAGTGTAGTATTCAGTTTTGGAACCGTTTTGCTTGATCTCATGAGTGGAAAACATATTCCACCAAGCCATGTAAGTCCTGAACTGTTATAAGATATACAAAGTTTAGGTGTAGTGTAGGACCTCATAGTGTCCTGCTGGATAGTTCTTGGGTAGAGTCTGTATTTTAATCCTTGCTAAATTCAAATGACGTTCATTATCCTTTTCCTGCCTCATATTCTTTTTCAGTGACTCTCTAACCTGCTTGTATACAGGCGCTTGACCTAATTAGGGGTAAGAACTGTGCAATGTTAATGGATTCTGCTCTTGAGGGTCATTTCTCTAGTGAAGATGGAACTGAGCTAGTACGTTTAGCCACACGTTGTCTGCAGTATGAAGCTCGAGAAAGACCAAATGTGAAATCTCTCGTCACTTCACTAGCCACACTCCAGAAGGAATCTGATGTAGCTTCATATGTTCTTATGGGTATATCCCATGAAACCGAGACTGAAGAAGAGTCTCAGCTATCTTTGACGCCTTTTGGTGATGCATGCTTAAGAGTAGATCTTACAGCCATACATGAAATACTTAATAAGACTGGGTACAAGGATGATGAAGGAATTGCCAATGAGGTCTTAATTAATTCCTCCCCTTTGCTCTCTGCTTAGTCTTTTGCATTGAGGACTTGTTATGAATATGATAATATATATCTTCTTCTGCAGCTCTCGTTTCAAATGTGGACCAACCAGATGCAGGAATCGCTCAATTCGAAGAAGAAAGGCGACTTAGCTTTCCGTTCCAAAGATTATACAACCGCAGTTGATTGCTACACTCAGGTAATATCTGTAAATGCGACATAACTCTATTGCATTTGAATCAAATACCAAAGAATTTGTTGATTCTGGAAAACTTTGTCCATCAAAATGCTAGACATTCAGTCATTAACCGGAAATAACTGGTTTGTTTTGTGGTATTATAGTTCATAGATGGAGGAACAATGGTGTCACCAACGGTTCACGCACGGCGTTGCCTGTCATATCTGATGAACGAGAATGCACAAGAGGCTTTGACCGATGCATTGCAGGCACAGGTTGTGTCTCCAGAATGGCCAACGGCTTTGTATCTGCAAGCGGCTTGCTTGTTCAAGCTTGGCATGGAAGCTGATGCTCAACAAGCTCTTAAGGATGGGACTACATTGGAAGCTAAGAAGACTAATAAGCCCTGATAAAAAAAAAAGTGCTTTCAAAAGCTTTGTATAGGCTTATATATTTTGTTCCTTGTCTTTCTCTCTTTTTCCATCTATATGCACATACACATATGTGGGTGTATCTATATATATGCATGTACTTGTGATGCCTTCTTCTTCCTCGTTTGTATTTATTCTGAATTATGGTGATGATTGTTGTAATTTCTGCTGTGCCTTACGGGAATATCTCTTTTAGAGATTTTTGTTTTCAGGCTTTGTCAATGTATTAATCAGCTATTTTCCATTGAATATTCTTATGAAATTTGGTATCAGAATAAGTTATAAGAAACTTGATTTTGTAGGCATATATAAAAATAAAATGCTGAATTTTTTCATAACACATTATTTTGTAATTCGACAATGATTCTTCTAGCGTAGAATAGACTTATAAGTTATAAGAGGACTTTCGAAACTTATTTTTCTGAGGTCAACTGTGTTAGAAATGGGTCTAACTAACATCCAAAATCTAGCTCAAAAGTGTTTCTTTTAAAGTCATGATCTAATTTGTACCAAAAAACTATTTCATAAAATCACTCGAAACAAAAGTTTATTAGTTTTACCAGGGTCAATGCATAGGCCCTTTCTTACAAAATATATAGGTCCGTCCATGATCATCAATCGAAATATTAAAATAAAGTATGACACACACAAGTGGAATTAATAACATTTTACATAGGAGCAGGAGCTAGCGCAGGAGATGAGTCGAGTTCGGAGACAGGGCCTGGGGCAGCACTACCGGAGCTTAGGATTTCCAACATCGAACGGTGGGGATTCATTCTTTGAGCATCGCACAGATCAGGTAAAAATGCACCTGCGCATACCGTCACGATTGGTAGGTTACGTCAAGTTTACACTTTTCATTATTGATTTATAATTATGATCACCAACCAAAAATCATAGGATGCATACAATAGAGAATTAAACATTTTTAAAATAATAATTAAGTTATGTGAAGGATAACTATCTATAGCTCCTAACCAAAATTCCTTGCTTTGACGATAAGAAATACCAAAAAGATATGAAAGTGATATTCATGCACTCAAGGAATCTACCAAAACACACACAAGTGTGAATTTCTCAACAACACTTACTGCAACGAAACTAGAATTACATAACTAAAACTTCTTATTCTTAGAGATTTTTGTTTTTTGTTTTTTTCAACAAGTAATATTTATTATTATACATAATAACATTTTCATCAGAATATAAGGTACGTACGCAATTCATATTATATAAACACACACAAAATGGTCTATATATAGATGATAAACTTCTTTTGAAAAAGAGAGGCTAAAATTGATATTATCGTACCTTCACCGGCGGCGAGATTGAAATAGAGATCAAGAATATTAGGGCAATAATCCAAGCAAGCCGGCGAGCAAAGCTTAGCGGCGAATCCTGCCTCCATCATTGCGTCCGATGATATCCCTACGGTTTTCCGATCAACCCCACAAGCGGCAATACACTCATCGGTTTCCACGTGGTTTACAATCCCTTCCACGTCCACCGCAGAAGTTCGGCAAGTGTATTCTCCGGCCACATTAGCCGTCTCCAATAAACATCTTTTCCCGGAAGCTGATATTGAGAACGCGCACATATTTGTTGGCAGATTCTCGCAAATGATTTCTTCCCCTACAATTAGAAGAAAAAACAAAACATAAGAATGATAAAAAATCAAAGGTTTCATGAGAAAAAACGATTTCTTTTCCTATAATTATCTTCTAATTTGCAAAAAAGTGTGAAATATAGGTCCCATGATGATGTTAAACACTCAAACGTTTCTAACCAAGGATAAAGTTTGAGAAACAATGGAATTAATTGATCATAAATATATAAGATCTTGATTTCTGATGTGATATGTATGTTTATACGTACCTAGAGCCGCATGGAGAAGAGATGAGAGAATGAGAAAGATTGGCAATTTGAGGGAAGAATAAGACATTGCTTCTGGTTTTTTTTCTTCTCTCTTTCTCCTTTATTTTGAGTTTTAGGGGTTAAAGATTGAACCTCTTAATATCTTATAAGAAAAGAGTTGTATATATAGAGAGAGCGTGGAATAGGACGCGAATATGTTGAAGGGTAGTTTGTGGGTATATATACAAAATGTTATTGATGAATGATTTGTGTTTACTATTTTTTTCTTTATAACATTCTCTATATATGGTGTTACTATAATAGTAAAGATGTTTTTTTTGTAAACATTGAAGATTAGACTTTATATAGTAGTTGCAATTTTTATTTTCTTCCGTTTTGTACTTGGTCACTTATTTTTCTTTTGAATACTTAAATTATTTGATATTGTATTTACTTTTTTTTTCTGGAAAATCATCAAAACATTATACTTTTTTTTTGTAACCTCAAAGTTTGGACAGAAGTATGTATAACCGGGGGTTAGACGGTTGATAATACGGCGTAAATCATTTCTCCAAAATAAATGAAGTTTGAACACAGAAAAACCAACGCCTTGCATTATAACACAGCTCTCACCAATCACCATTTTTTAGTAAAATATCATAAAGTTAGACTTTGGGTAATCTGACAAAGTCTGAACTTTTGGATGCATGATTTTGCGTATCATTGGTGATTGAGCTCATTATTTTGGTCATCTAGACTTTTGCTGGAATTCTTTAAAATTGCTACATGATATTTTTTTTTTTTGATATATATGATATAACCATTTTAAAATGTTTCGGCGAACTTTATCAAAGGTTTCAACTATTGTAAAATATACTATTTAGTTGAATCATCCTTTTCATTACAAGACTTTCGGTTTCGGGTGAGTGGTTTTTCTTGGAAACAAAGCGTCGTGCGTACATGTCCTCACATCCGTATATGACTCAACGCGTTAGTTCAAACTTCAAATACATTTGACTCAACGTATTTGAATCAACGCGTTAGCTCCAAAAAAAAAAAACATTTCTTTGGGACAAATATATATAAAATCAATTAAAGAAAATAAAAACTCGAGACCGATCAGATTACGAAACAAACCAATTTCAGTTTAGAAAATCTCAATTTTTTTTGTTTAATTAGGTTTGGTTTGGATTAATATCGTCTTGGGTTTGGCTCTCCGATAAACAAAACTTTACATCAGATTCAGGCCCAACTTGGCCTGCTCGCTTTATCTTTCGTTTAAGTCCGTAAAAGTATAGCCACGTGTCATCTCACAAGATAAGTAAGGACCCACATGAATCGAATCCTTTGTCCACCTCACAATCCGATCCTCTCTCACCCCTCCAAACACAAACCATCTCCATACCTCAAACCTCCCAAAAATTTTCAAAACAACACAGAAAATGGCAGCAACCGCCGCAACGACGTCGTCTCACCTTCTTCTCTCAAGCTCTCGCCACGTGGCTTCTTCATCTCAGCCGCGAATCCTTTTCCCGAGATCTCTGATCAAACGATCAACTGGTGGGAGAAATCATCATCATGCTGGTGGAGTGAGGTGTACGGCGGTGGCGGCGGATGCTACTGAGGCGGCGGAGACGAAACCGGCGGCAAGGAAGAAGAGTGGTTACGAGCTTCAGACTTTGACTAGCTGGTTACTGAGACAGGAGATGAAAGGAGAGATAGATACTGAGCTGACGATTGTGATGTCGAGTATAGCTATGGCTTGTAAGCAGATCGCTTCACTTGTTCAGCGCGCCGGAATCTCTAATCTTACCGGCGTTCAAGGTGCCGTTAATATTCAGGGAGAGGATCAGAAGAAACTTGACGTCGTCTCTAATGAGGTCAAATATATATTCATTCTCATACACATGAATCATGATTGGATTCTCTATAGTAATGACTTTTGGAATCAAAACGTTTTAGATGCTGAGTCCTAGATTCCACTTTTGACCATAACAGAGTTAAAAATTTAAAACCCACTCCACATTTTCTCTATTTTATCAGTAAATATATTTAGGATTTACATATGTGGAAATTAAATAGTAGAAACATTTCAAGTTCCAATGTCTCTGAAATCGTTATGTTTTTCAGAAAATGATTAAATTTACTCATATATATGTCTCCCATGAAATGCAATGCAATGATGATTAACTTAGTTAATTTTTTTTTGTTTTTATTGTTGATATTAGACCATTTAATTTCAACGTATTAGAAATATACACAAAAAATGACATTATAAAATTTGAGAATGGTGCAGGTGTTTTCGAACTGTTTGAGATCAAGTGGAAGAACGGGAATCATAGCCTCGGAGGAAGAGGATGTGCCAGTGGCGGTGGAGGAGAGTTACTCCGGCAACTACGTAGTCGTGTTTGACCCTCTTGACGGTTCCTCTAACATTGATGCTGCCGTCTCCACAGGTTCTATCCGAACAAAGATGTATAGTAAACGTGTGCCAGCCAGGGAGCAACTTGCTAGCAGCTGGCTACTGTATGTACTCAAGCTCAGTCATCTTCGTTCTTACTTTAGGCAAAGGTGTTTTCGCCTTCACGCTCGATCCTATGTATGGTGAGTTCGTCCTCACGCAAGAGAACATCGAAATCCCAAAATCCGGGAAAATCTACTCTTTCAACGAAGGGAATTACCAAATGTGGGACGAAAATCTGAAGAAGTACATTGATGATCTCAAGGACCCTGGTCCAAGTGGGAAGCCTTATTCCGCAAGGTACATTGGAAGTTTGGTTGGAGATTTTCACATGACTTTGTTGTACGGTGGGATTTACGGATACCCTCGTGATGCAAAGAGCAAAAATGGAAAGCTTAGGCTTTTGTATGAGTGTGCACCAATGAGTTTCATTGTTGAACAAGCTGGAGGAAAAGGATCTGATGGGCACCAGAGAGTATTGGATATTCAACCGACTGAGCTAAGACAAACACATTTCATGTTTAGTTTATTACTAGAATAGATTCAAAACAACTCTTGGAATTCGTAATTTTAACACTAATGATTCTTATCTTTAGGAAACTTACAACACAGATACATCAGAGGGTTCCACTTTACATTGGAAGCAAGGATGAAGTGGAGAAGCTAGAGAAGTACTTGGCTTAACTCATGTACCAAAAATAAGCAATTTTATCTTTTTTTATCTTTTTTTGGACGAAAAAGCAATTTTATCTCTATTGTAATGTTGTACATGCCAATAGATGCATAAATGGTGAAAGTCCTATTTTGTTGTCGATATCAATAGAGAGAAATGCAATGTCAAATTATACAGCCAAATCCAAGTTGAATGTATACAACTTAACTTACATATATTAATTTAACCAAAAAATAAATTTTTTTACATATATTATTACTAGTTAACTAGCGACCATAGGAGATAGCATTTTTTCAAGAATTAACAGCATATATAGTTGGTGGTCTTGGAGTTAAATTTTTGTCTTCAAAGTCAGCAATATTTTCTGTAAACGACACTTTCTACATGCAACTCTTGGCTGTGTCAAGAGAAGAAACACAGAGTTAGGGAGAGGACTGAAACATCATGAAATATCATTCGGAGAATGATGACAACATCAACTGGAGAAAGAGTAAGCTAAAGTACCAAAGCAGACACCTTGAGTGCTAATGTCTTTCCCTTGAGTCGTTTCAGTCACTGTTGGCTTAGGATTCCCATTCCATGATTCAGGAGGTGAACTGTGATTTAGAATAGAGTATTAGCAGACAGCAACAAACAATAATAATAGCCATTTACGGAAACTGATCCTTTGAAACAAAGCACATACCATAAACCAGTTTTCATGGTTGAATCAACATCAAAGTTAAATATCTCCGAGATTGGAAAGGATTTATCCACATATTCCACATCAAGAAAATCCATGTTAAGTAAATCATCAATCTCTGGATCAGACACAGATAGAGAAGTTGAAACCAAATCTGTTTAAGGAAAGAATACATGAAATAGGTTTAAGGATACTAGAGAGATTCAAAGAAGAGTATACACATCAAATTTAAATAAACATGTATAGAAACATACCAGTTCCTGTTGAGTTTTCTTGTACTGTAGTAATCCGCGGTTTCCTAGTTACTGGAGGAGCTTCTTCAGAAACTTCATGAACCTTTCGTTTTGCAGGTACAGACTGAGAGGTCGAAGGTGTGGCAACATTCTCAGAATCTACTCTAACAGAAACTTTAGGAACCTTTCGGTTTCCAGGTTCTGACCGAGAGGTCGAAGGTGTGGAAACATTCCCACGATCTACTCTTACAGAAACTTGAGAAACATTTTGTTTTCCAGGTTCAGAATTAGAGGTCAAAGGTGTAGAAACATTCTCAGAATTTACTCTAACAGAAACTTTAGGAACCTTTCGGTTTCCAGGTTCTGACCGAGAGGTTGAAGGTGTGGAAACATTCCCACGATCTACTCTTACAGAAACTTGAGAAACATTTTGTTTTCCAGGTTCAGACTTAGAGGTCAAAGGTGTAGAAACATTCTCAGAATTTACTCCTTTGTTCCCCAACATTGACAGTGAATAACCTTTGGTGTGTTGTGCTGAGTAAAGCCTGAAAAAATAAGAACAACATTATTAGTTTCAGATGCTTAAAGGCTGAAAAATAAAAACATGTGTTTCTTCCAATAAGCCTATCATATTTCATCACAATACACAATTACAAAGTTCTAATAAACAGACAACAACTAGAGCCACTTCAATCAATAACGACAAGAACAAGATCCCAACCAAGCTGACAATAACCTGAAGAAGGGACATTGTAATTTTTCTGTTGATAAGTCGAAGGTGGAGTAGGAGCTGGAGCAGGAGCCGGAGGAGGAGGAGGAGGAGGGATGAAGCTAGCGTTGTAAGCATTCATCACATTCTGCATCCCGTGCAAAAGATTTTGAACCCTAAATTTCTCCTGATCCAATCTCACTCTCTCCTGTTCCAAAGCAAGCTTCTGATGCTTTAGAGCAACGTAACCATTCAACATATCATCAAGGGTCATCAAACCGATCGGTACCTACGAATGAATTCCAAAACAAGTGTTTGATATCAAAACTATAAAAACCCATAGATTTTCCAACTGATGAAATAAAATACCAAATGAATTTACATACATGGTGAAGTGAGGACTTAGGGATGAGAGACGAAGCCTCAGATCTAAAGAGGGCTCGGGTGTTGAAGAATCGATTGTCGCAGAGATAACGATCGACGATGAAAGCAACTTGCGTTCGTGTAACTTCTCCTTTCCCGATGATAATTCTTCCCGGTCTCCCCATAGCTATGCCTTAGGAAATATCGAAAACCCTAAACTTTAAGACGAGACTGGGGGAAAAAAAAAAAGAGATCGAAATGGAAAAAGATGAGGAGAAGACGAATGGCTGTGTGTTAGTAAATGGGTAATAACATGCAGCGGGAGATATTCAAAACAAACGTTGGGAACGGTGTCGTTTTTATTATTTAACCGGGAGATTTATTATGTGTCATATGTTTTGTTTATGGCGCCGGTTCTGAGAGTGAAAAAAAAAATTAACCGGGGATTTGTTACAATTGTTTCCAAATATTTTATTTACTGGTGTAGTGGTGTGTTTTCATCATCAGTAGTAGGATTAAAAAGAGAAATTAATATGTAAACTATATTTGTTTCGCAATCTCCATGCATTCATTCAAAACAGATTTTAAAACCGAATAAAGAGAGTGAGATGTATCATATGTTTTAAATATCTAGTAAATACGAAAACGAGTAGAAATTACGTTTTTTAAATTTAAGAAATCGCGGAAAATTTTGAAAATTTCTTCTACAACAGTATATTTTTGTTTTGTTTTTTAGGAAATAATTTAGAACGATACCTTAAATAATTAGAGAAAATTTATGGTTATTATCTTTATGTTTTGTTTACTATTGTATCACGCATATTAGAATTAAAAACAAAATATATAAAATAATATATTTTGTGATTTCCACCCATACGTCCAAACTAAACAAAAAGAGTCGAGTCGTTTTAGATGTCGACACTAGTGGCAACTCAAATCATCAATGGTCAAAGAGTAAAATGGTCGAGTTGTAGCATTAATCTGTGAGTTAATTCACAAATTAGTGACTATTAGTTATACATTAAGAGAGGAAAGGAGAGTACTCCAATTTTTCTACCATATGACAAGATAATTTTTTTATCACAAATTGTCTACAAATGAAGAGTCATTAGTAAATCACATTAATACAATATTAAAACTTATGTTTTCTCTTTTGATCTTTTCTTCCCATAACAACTTTAACCCTCTTTTTTTTTTCTGTGGACCAAATCGTGTCGGACTCTACATCGAAGATATAAAGATACTCAAAATTAAATAATATAAATTATTATTTGGTTCAATTTATTTAAAAATTAAAAAATTTAATTAGATTATATAAATATATATATTTTTGAGAAACTATGTGCGTCTCTTACCCACTGCATTGCATATGCTCTAAGCCTCTAAACATCTCAATATTTTCGTAATGGTTTTTTAGCCTTCACTTGTTAACAAAATAGAAACCCAACATGAATACAAATTCTAATAAACACAGTTTCAATTGACAAAAATAATAAAATGACAACAAACTCAGAAAAGTTTAACAGAAACGAGGAGACAAAAGTTGCTAGCTTTGACGCATTGTCCAAGTGCTTAACCCATCCAACTCTGTTCTCTCTCTCCCTACCCACCACATCACTTTACGCTCCCATCAGAAGATCTCATCTCCCATTTCAAACCCTAGAAATCAATCACAAATTCCCCAACCATAAATCATCCATTTCAAAGCCTGCTTCTTTAATGGCGAGCTTCATTCTCTCCAGGTCACTCCTGGTTCTACTCCTGATTCTCATCGCATTGTTTTCCAGAATCACAATCTCGGAAGCTAAATCATCGTTCTCGTTCACAAGTTCCATTAAAGATGCAAGCTTTGAGTCCGAAGACATTGCTCTGTACGGCGACGCGAAGCTCGTTGACGGTGGATCTTCAATTCAGCTTACTGACTCAGTGAGTGGAGGACGAGTCGTCTACAAGAAACCCATTGAGTTTGCTGAGACTAAATCCGAGTATCCAGCAGGATTCTCTACTTTTTTCTCCTTCTCGATTACTCGCGGGAGACTCGGATTTGTCGTTTTTCCTGTTAACGGAACACTTGATCACTCTTTATTCGAAGTTAATTTCGATACTTCTGATTCCAATGTCGCGGTTGCAGTCAATGGTGCTACGGTTTCTAAGAAGATTCAAAATTTCACGATCGTAAACTTGGAGAAGGAGAAGGAGAAGGAGAAGCAGTTGTTGTTGTACGCTTCGATTAATTACATAGCTAGTGGCAAGTTCTTAGAAGTCCGGTTAAGTAAATCAGAAAGCTTTAAATCTGTTGATCCTCTGATGTTTACGTGGATTGATTTGTCTGAAATGTTGAAAGGTGAGGGTGAGTTCATGGTCGGTGTGAAGTCGTACAGTGGGAACTTTAATCTCCATTCTTGGAGCTTAGAAGCTAGACAAACCCCTAAGGGTATGCATTCTTATACTGGGCTTTTTGAGGCAAAGCGTAGAGAGGAGGAGGAGGAGGCAAAGCGTGAAGAGGAAGTGGAGGCGAAGAGAAGAAGAAGTGGGAGGATGTGGGAGATTGTGACTTGCTTTGTCATGACCTTTGGATCAGCAGGGCTTGTGTTCTTTGCCATGATGCATATATGGGCAGCTTTCAAAAGGAACAATCTTGGGATCAAGACTAAGGAGTTTGAGTATGAGAAGATGGAGAAAATGGAAGTTGTGATGAGTCAAGCTGATGCAAAGCAAGCAAGGCAGTGAAGTCTAAGTTTGGTGATTTTTGTGTGTTTAGGATATGTGATCTTTTATGTAATCAAGTAGATTCTTGGAACTGTAATGGTAACTATTTATCGACAATGTTCTTAATTTCGTGTGTTTAAACTTGCAACGTTGTTCTATTTGGCGTTTTAGTTTGATTTGGCATGTAAAAATGTGAGAAGAATGTTGTAGAATCGACACCAAACTTGAGTGTATATGATACTCGTTTGCAGTAGATTAGAAAAACAAATTCCACCTCTTACATATGCAATAATAGATTTGTTACTAATCACGATCGTTTTAAGAACACCACAATGTGTTATCTTAATCTACTACACAGAATCAAAACCATTAACCGGAGACAAGCTTCCAGAGGATGACTACTGTGTTAATGAGCATGAGGGGGAATCTCATGTACTGACAGGCATGGATTAGACCAATGATTTGGCCTTTGGCAGAGTTTTTTCTACCGGTTTGGTGGAGTTCTCCGAGTGTCCATCCTCTTGGAGCAAGGAAACGGTCTTCGTTGAGTATTGCCAGTGCATTAGCAAAGAGCAGCAGACCTTTTATGAGTGTCCAGAAAAACATTGTTCCCTGTGATGCATAGAGTTCAAAATGATCAGAATCAGGGAAACAGACTGAAACAAAGTTGTCTTATTAGGTTTAGAAACTCTATAAATGGACACACATAGGACATGAAAGTTTAAGCTACTGCAGTGTCCTGATGAATCTAAAGCGTCTATCCAAGAGAACCATGACGATAGCAGTGCAAAATCTTGATTCTAACACATAAAGAGCCACTGGAGTGTAATAGTTCAGTCATTGTTAGGTGCCTATACATGATTGGACTTGTTCCTAAGCATAGTATATGAACACTTGTCAGGGTATATAATCACATAAGCAGCATAAGTACGTTTCATGAAGAAAGCAGCTCCAGAAAAGCACCAAAGCTAGATAAACCCAAGAGCACTAGATGAGATTTTCTTATGGAGTTAGTTCAATCACAACATCATGAAAGATTTAAAAGAAACGAATCCTCAGGCTCAGTAGTTGCAGCAACCAACACTAGTGAGAAAGACAGTCTAAAGAGATATTAGAGCAAACGCATACCGATTAAGCTAAGCTTGACGCAGAAACGAAGAAGAATACATCAGAGAAATCAAATCTTATCTTTACTGGTGAAGCAAATTACGCAGGAATTATAAAATCTTAAACCGCTGATCTAAACGTGAGATCGAAACAGTAATCGAAGATCCAAAGTTCCTTATAGAATCAGTCAAACTGATCGATCGATTCCAAATGAAAAACCCCAAATCTAGCAACCACTGAAGAAAAAATAAGAAAAAATCGAGAAGCTAAATCGACTGTGAGATTACCGAAAGAAATTGGCGATGAGGAAGGTGGCCTGAGAATGAGATAATCGAATCGTCGGTGAGATCTTTGTTGATTGCGGGAACCAAAAGCTCGGGTTTAATTATGTTTCTTCCTAAGAAATTCTTCGGCCTTTAAGTAAAAACCCGAACCCGGTTTTTAAGGGTTGACCCGGTGTGAATAAAAGTCGGGTCAGGACCCGATATGATTTTTTCAGAGGAAGAAAGATTCGGATAAACCCTGGGCATCGAAGTAAAAACCCCCTCATGGCTTCACTTCATCTTTTTCCTCACCTTCACCATTTTGATTCTTCACATTCGATCATAAACCGTAGAGAGATATTAGTTCACAATCGGAGACCTCGAAATTTACCAAAATCAAGGCAATTTCTCTCTCCGAAAGCTTCAATTAATGGCGGAGTCACAAACGGAGCAGCAGCGGAAACCGCCGCGAAACCTAGTCGCAAAGGGAGGAAGAAGAAACAAGCATCGACTGTAATTGAGAAAGATAATACCGAAAATGATACTATCGAAACTGATCCTGAATTGAATCCGGCGTTAATGGATTACGACGACGGGATCGAATTTCCGTACGACGATCCACCTCTTGTGTGCTGCTTTGGGGCTGTACAGAAGGAGTTCGTTCCTGTGGTGCGAGTCCATGATAATCCTATGCATCCTGACATCTATTCTCAGTGGAAGATGCTACAGTGGGATCCACCGGAGTTTGGGCGAGCTCCCGGAGGTCCACCGTCGAATGTGGCGATCTCTCATGTCCGATTAGGTGGGAGAGCGGCGTTTATGGGAAAAGTAGGTGAAGATGATTTCGGAGAAGAGCTGGTTCTGATGATGAATCAGGAGAGAGTTCAGACTAGAGCTGTGAAGTTTGATGAGAACTCAAAAACTGCTTGTACTCGCTTCAAGATTAAGTTTGAGGACGGGAAAATGAAGGCGGAGACGGTGAAAGAGCCACCTGAGGATTCGCTTCTTGCTTCAGAACTCAATTTAGCTGTGCTCAAAGAGGTAAATCTTCAACTTTTAGTGTTTAGGAGGAACAAAATTGGCTTTATCACTTATCTTCTATAGTGACATGATAGCTAGAGCTTAGTTTTTTGTGGTAATTCTCTGACTTGAGCTTGGTTCTTGTTTCTTGTTCATGCTCTTATGCTTTTTTTTTGTGACTTCTGCTTTTGATTCAGGCGAGGATATTCCATTTTAATTCAGAAGTGTTGATGTCTCCTACAATGCAATCAACTCTTTTCACGGCAATACAATGGTCGAAAAAGTTTGGAGGGCTTATCTTCTTTGACTTGAATCTTCCATTACCACTATGGAGATCACGCAATGAGACTAGGAAGTTGATCAAGAAAGCATGGAATGAAGCAAACATCATTGAAGTTTCACAGCAAGAGCTTGAGTTTCTACTTGATGAAGAGTACTACGAGAGGAGAAGAAACTACACACCACAATACTTTGCTGAGGATTTTGAGCAGACGAAAAACCGAAGGGACTATTACCATTACACACCAGATGAAATCAAGCCATTGTGGCATGATAAGCTGAAGCTATTGGTTGTGACTGATGGAACACTTCGGCTTCATTACTATACTCCTACTTTTGATGGTGCTGTGGTTGGAACAGAAGATGTGCTTATAACTCCTTTCACCTGTGATAGAACAGGTTCTGGTGATGCTGTTGTTGCAGGGATAATGAGAAAGCTAACAATTTGTCCTGAGATGTTTGAAGACCAAGATGTGTTGGAGCGACAGCTCCGGTTTGCGGTTGCTGCTGGGATCATATCGCAGTGGACAATTGGTGCAGTTAGAGGTTTCCCTACTGAAAGCGCGACGCAGAATTTGAAAGAACAAGTTTATGTTCCATCAATGTGGTAGATAGAAGAAGATCAAGAACTCAACTTGTACTAAATGTTTTTGAACAATGTGTGAGAGATGTGTGTTACTGATTCAAAATTGTAACCCAGTGTACAATCAATCTGAAACATGTTGCGTGGTAAAAAAATATTTTCCATCGGTTTTCTTATAAAATTAAAATATTCCGATGCACACATTTAGCCTATAATCTTTGACATTTAGCAACTATGCAATCCAAAACACCAGATTGATTGTAATCCATGATTGACAAAATCGGATTAAAAAAGAATATCAAATTAAATTCGATCCAGCGTGGCGCTGTGTCATTTGATTTGACTAATGGAATCACACAGTGAAAGCATCGAAAATTGGTTAATGGATGGATGATATCAACAGGTCACACACGTGTATTTAACTAAAGCGCTACTAAATCAAACTGGCCCCCATACTATTTTTTTGGTAGCAGAGACAGAGAGGGACTATCTTCTTTCCCTTCTTTACTGTGCTGAAACACTCAGAGACCAAGTTGCGTAACCGTAATCGTCGTCCCTCTTCTCGAGATTCTCTCTTCTCTTTTTTTGGATTTCGAAACCCTAACCTCCTCCTTCACCGTCCCTCTCTCTGATTCGCGTTTTCTGGATCGAAGATGGTAGCTGCTGGCAAATCCGATCTTTCCTTGCCTAAAACTTTTGGCTGTAGTGCTTTCGCCGCTTGCGTCGGCGAGGTAATTTCTGGATTCCTCAATCTTCCACTGTTTTGTACTTCTGTTTTTTGTTCTTATCGTTCAGTATGCTTCTTCGATTCTATCGCTAAAGTGTTTGTTGGAGAACTGTGTGCTGTGATCCCGAATTGTTAGTTCTATTTGCTTTTCACCTTCGCGTAAATGTTCGTCGAATTTCGTTGAATTTTCTGATTAGGTTGATCTTTATCTTCTTCTATCATCGTATAACTAGAGGATCGTGGTATTATATTCTCTATGTGATTTAGCTTCGTTAGAAGTGATTTGATTTTTACATTTCAGCTCGTTGTGTGAGGTTAATCGGTCAGATTTGTGGCCAGAATTCAGTTTTTGGCGTTTGTATCGCAGTGTTTGACGTTGTTTATCTTTTGGATTTAATTTGTTCGAAACACTGAATGCAATATGAGACTTTAAAATGGAATCGATTTGAGGATTTTTATTTATTATCCAACGCAATTGTAGAACAAACTGTATCCTCTGTTTAGCTGTGCTGCTTTCTCAGATAATTCTATGTTGCACCATCGGTATTTGACTTGTTAGACGATGTTTTTGAATTTTTTTATGACCAGATATGCACAATTCCGTTGGACACTGCTAAAGTTAGGCTTCAGCTCCAAAAGTCTGCTCTTGCTGGAGATGTTACTCTGCCTAAGTATCGGGGGTTGTTGGGAACTGTTGGTACCATAGCAAGGGAAGAAGGGCTTCGTTCACTATGGAAAGGTGTTGTACCTGGATTGCATCGTCAATGCCTCTTTGGCGGTCTAAGGATTGGAATGTATGAGCCGGTAGGTTACAATATTACTTCTTTCATGCTCTAGAAAACTTGCTTAAACTCACTGTCTTCGTACTTACTACCGAATGCCTTAACCAATTTTATTCTCCTCAGGTGAAAAACTTGTATGTTGGAAAAGACTTTGTAGGTGATGTTCCATTGAGCAAGAAAATTCTTGCTGGTTTGACAACAGGTGAGCATAGCGGTAGAAGAAACCCAGGATATAAATTTTCTTCTTTATCACTTAACTAGGCTGTTGTTGTTGTCTAACTCTCAGGTGCACTGGGTATCATGGTAGCAAATCCCACTGATCTTGTGAAAGTTAGACTTCAGGCTGAAGGAAAACTAGCTGCAGGTGCACCAAGACGGTATTCTGGAGCGATGAATGCGTATTCAACAATTGTGAGACAGGTAGTTATCCCGCCTTGGAAATTGAGATTGTGCTTATGTTTCTTCAGTTCTGCTTCATATCTTATTAATCTGGCTCTGACAGGAAGGAGTCCGTGCTCTTTGGACTGGTCTTGGGCCTAACGTAGCAAGAAACGCAATTATCAATGCTGCTGAATTAGCTAGTTATGATCAAGTGAAACAGGTATGAAACAAATTATTCTCTTTCTCTCTTGTCTAAAAGTTACTTAACGATCCTGATATTTTAACCAACATTCCTGTTTTTTGGTTCAGTCAATCTTGAAGATTCCGGGTTTCACTGACAATGTAGTCACACATATTCTATCTGGACTGGGGGCTGGATTCTTTGCTGTCTGTATCGGCTCTCCTGTTGACGTGGTATAGTATTTACACATGACATTGAACCTTGAGTTTGTTTACTACGTTTCCTGATTCTCTTCTTAAATCTTGTTGTTTGGCAGGTTAAGTCGAGAATGATGGGAGATTCTGGTGCTTACAAAGGCACAATTGACTGCTTCATCAAAACTCTGAAGAACGACGTAAGCAACTCTACATCTATGTCCTCTCTGGAAACCTTGTTCTAAACAATAACCCCAGAAAATGTTTTTAACTCTTTTAAATTTTCCTCCACAGGGTCCTATGGCATTTTACAAGGGCTTTATCCCAAACTTTGGACGCCTTGGCTCATGGAACGTCATCATGTTTTTGACCCTTGAACAGGTAACAACTAATAAAACTTTTATTGTATCGAATTCGAATCAATCACGGCAAGCCTTGTTCCTCATTTTCTAATCGCTGTTCTTAACTTTAAATCCAGGCAAAGAAGTATGTCCGGGAACTAGATTCGTCCAAAAGAAACTGAGAGATAGAGTTTTTAAAGTAGAGAGAATAAGAGCTACTACATTGTTTTCTTCTTGATTTCGGTTGTTGAGAGAGGCCAGAACTTGGTCGAATATTGTTTCGGAATATAGACTCAGGTTTACTAGAATAAAATTTCTATGAACTGCTCACATTTTTTGGCTTTACTATTCCAACATTTATCAAAAGAACATACATTTTCTCTCTTTTTTTTTCCACAAAACTGAGAAATCAATAGAAAAGAAAGAAGAAGAAAGTTTTGAAGAAGAAACAGAGGTGAAAACATCTCAGCTCCGTTTCTTATGTTCTGGAAAAGCCAATAGCTCGAATCTAAGGCAAAGCTCTCTAGCTTTGTTGCAGATAAACACCATAGATCCATCTATGTAATCCTCATATCTCTCATAGATAGCTGGAACCGTCATAACCACCAAAACGCCTGCCAAAATAACCACAAAATGAATCTCCAGCTCAAACCATTCCAACTCTATGAAAAATTTACATATATTTACTTACTGGTGTGGCAAAGAGTCTGAAAATCCATGAGACTTCCGATGAATGAGATGAGAAACAGAGAGACTGCTACTTTGATATACAACTCTGAGTTTCTTCCCATTGCAATGTCATACGAGACTTGTAGTAGTTTATTCACATGGATGCGTAACAATCTCGAAGCTTCTTCAGCCATGGCTTCACTTATTTGAAACTCCGGCAATGGCGGTGATGGCCTGCAAGGAAATTGAATTAGAAAATGAAGAATATTTATTACACAATTGGAAACTCTTTAGTATTTTGAAGTACCTGTTGAGAATGGATGCAGATTTGGACCAGAGGAAGAGAATAGAGAGTAAGAGGAGAAGAACACTTGAAAGAAGAGTGATGATGGTGTAAGCAAATGACTCAAACACCATCCATGAAGCTATTGTTACTGTAACTATACCAACACTGACATTCTTCTTCCTCCATAGCATCACATCTGCAACTGCCGATTCATTTCATTACAAGAAAGAAAAAGGTTATAGAAAAAGGTGAGAGAGATCACTTAAGTTTTTAAAGGTTTTGGATTTTGGTAATGAAATGGATTCACTTACCATTGCCACCTCCGAGAATATCATGTATTGTCTTCTCTCTGTTGAACAATTTTTCCGAAGAAGAACCCATTTGAGAAAAAAGATCAGCAAACTCGGATTCAGATTTTCTCAGATCCCAGATATATGTATTTCGCTGTGAATGTCAGAAACAGATCATCAAGTGCAAAGGCTCAAATTGAAGGAACCTGATGAATCAGAAGAAGAGAGAGTTAAAAAAAGAAAAAAAAAAAAAAAAAGGTGAAGAGACTAAAGTTGGGTCATCACCATCATCATCATCAAAGCCATCAACTTTGAATATAGTTAATTTATATAATTCAAAACTATGTGCTAAGCTCTGTTAAGGGCAAAAAGAAAGTGTTTGTTGGCCTCTCGATGTATCTTCCAGCCTAAAAGTGTTATCCTCGTAGTCCAGGTTTTTCAAACTGTAAAAGTTCGCCAAATAGGACTAATCACTAATGGATGAAATTTACACCATTTACATTTATAAAAACAACTGTAGAGTTCATATCACTAGAATTGAGTATTTTTTTTAGTCAACTGAACTAATTACTTACCTAAAACATGTTGAAAAATAAATAAATTGCAAAAAAGTGAGATGAAAATAAATTTTATGGGATTGTGTTTCTTTTTACAATGTAAATTTTCTGCTAACATAAATGGTTTGCCTGACATGAATTCGCATACTGGATCTTCAGGTTGGAACCAGAAAAGATTCTTCTCAATTTAAGATTGTCAGAATTTAAGATAGCTTTGAAAATGAGATTTACCCAAAAAAAAAAAAACACACCATTTATTCTTTGGTTTTCTCTTTCGATATAAGTTTTTTTGTTTCTCTGTTCAGTATGTAACTTGTTTGATAACTCTTGAATACAAAGCAAACCAAACAAAGTGAATATTCCTCACGTCCATCAATTAGACTTGTTCTCTAAATTGTCTGCTACTTTTGTTTCTCAGTTTCCTTTTGTGAAGTCCCCACAGCTCCAAGATTGGCCCCAGCTGCAGAAGCATCAAGCAAACTAGCTGCAATCGCTGCCTTCAAGTCATCATCTTCCATCTCTGAAAAAGTCCGCACTTCCTCAAGTGACAATGCCTGGTTTGGTCTTTGTTGGTCAACATTGTCATTACTTCTGTTGTTGCTCACAGAAGAACCCTGTACCGAGCTTGTGTTCTTTATTATTCTCTCTGCGTCTTCAGGAGAAAGCCACTGCCCAAAACTGTTGGAAGCTTCAGAAGAAGACGACATGGGACATTCCTGTGGGAAGTTTCCTTTCACTATAAAGATACTCCATCCCGAGCCTTTGAGAGAGTCGAGAAACGCGGAAAGGTAGAACTTCGATAAATGTTGCGGGGCAGCGAGGAGGCTGTCAAAGTTATACCATTCTCCGTTCACTTTCCTTACGCAAAACCAATGGTCATGCAAGTGGCAGATAAAGGCGCTTTCAAGCTCAGGGTCTATCTGAGCAGGCTCTGCGTCTGGACGATTGAGTGGAATCACTTGTAGATCCCATACTTCCAAAGCCTTCTGCAAAACCTATCAATCAAATAGAAGTTTCTTCAGCATAAAGAATATGCAAGACTAGATTTACTTTGCAAGACTTAGATGCTACACATTTATCAATCAATCAGACTTTAAAGCTATCCAGAAATAATGATGATACCTCTTATACGAGACAATCCAGATCAAAACTAAAGTGAGTAATTAAAGATACAGATCCGTACAAATAACTAACATATCCAAAACCATGATTCCCTAGATAAGAGAAACCCTCTTGAAGTTCCTCTATTTCTCAGCATAACAATCAATGTTCACACAATGAAGCTAGTCATTAACTCAGTAAAAGCCGCAAAATTCAAAATTTACTGATCTCAATTCTTCTTGAATCAATTTTTAGCACTTGGCTCTAAAACGTTCACATCTTCAATTGATACCATAAACCTTCAAAAGGTTTATACTTTATTCAAATGAAACATAATCAAAACCCTAATTTTGCCTAAAACTTCCAAGAACACAATTAAAAAAGGGCTTACAATATCTAAACATTAATGCGACTCAGGGATTTTCATTTTTGCATATAAAAGAAAATACTCAATCAAGAAATCACGATTCTTTGTACCTGGATACTGAAATCGCCGCCGAGAGAAACATTATGCGACTCCTCAGAGAAGAAATCTCCGGCGGAAAACCCACCGGTGGCAACACCTTCAAGCATGACCTGTCGCTCCTTCCCGTCGAGATCTGCGGCGACGGCAGCCAAATCGAATTCGGAGAAGAAAGGTCCCTGCAACACCGTGTTGACGCAGTGTACGGCGCAGAGATTTGACTCTTGCACCTCATGATACAGAATTCCTCCGTTGCTTGTTCGCTCCATCGCTGATCAAATTTGCAAACAGAAACCCTAATTTAACTGATTCCGTAATTGAGTATTTATATTGCTGCGATGCGAAAGTCTCAAAGAGATTATTATGAAGCGAAGATTGAAGATGAGGAAAGGAAAGGAAGCAATGAGCGATCGAAGTTACAGACTATTATACCCTTTAAATTATTTAAATAAGAAATATTTAAAGGACTGAAGACAAATAAAAATAAAATAAAATAAAAGGACTGCCACGTGTAATAATAACTGACTTCGTAGCGCTCTTAAGCCTTTTTTCTTATTTTGCAGACAAGCCCGAAACTGTATACAAGTAGGCCCAATAACTATCAAACAGAGATATTTATTATTTACGTTTTCGTGCTTTCCAAGATAGGTTTCTCGAACTATTTTAGACATAATCGATGTTGACTTCTCAGGCTGTGTTGGATGTGATCAGGTGGGTTATGCCTGATTTTCGCAATAACCACGACAAAGTTTTTTTCGCTGTTCATGCTGCTTTCCTTACTTCCGGTTTCGACCTCACTGCCACCGGACGGCCTGCTTTCGCCGACTATGCTCTGTCGTCTTCGTCTCAGGGTTAGTATCGGTTTCGTTTTTGGGGTTTATAAGAGTTTCTTTAGAGTTTATGATTCTGATATTTTTCGTTATTTGACTTTTAGATTTGGTTGGGATTAACGGTTGGAACGAATTCGACAAGGATTATGCTTTTGTCTATATGAATGAGAAAACATCGAAGAAATTTCTGGTTAAGTGTTTGGCGATGGATGATCATCTTCTTATTGATGCCCTAGCTGATGGTGGAATCGATGTTCCCCATCTTGAGATAGAGTATGTCATATATAGTTTCTCTTTAGTTGCGTGATTTTGTTTTGAGGTATAATTACTTGAGAGGTTTTTGGTTTTCTTGCAGAGTTGGGAACTATACTACCGAGAGCAGCAATGTTCGTGACCTTTTCAAGAATTTAGACAAGTTAGTGACTAATTTGAATAGTGAGATTCTTTATAAGCTTGATGCAACACTCGAACCTGTTTCTTCGAGGTAATGCCCAACGAATATTATTGCTCATAAGGCTCTTATATAACATATTAGAAAACTAAAACTTATTAGCCTATTGACTTTTCTTTTTTTTGGGGCCCTAGTGTGGTAGTCTCTCCGGTTATTAATGGTGACCCTCTACAAGAAATATCGGCATTGCTAGACTTTTAAGATAGCACGATTTCGCTAAATGCTATTAAAACTAGAATTCGGAGTTGGACTTATATATTACTAGATTAGGTGGGCGGGTCGTCAAATATGTAAATATAATCGCTTGAATATGTTGAGAATTTGAAAACTTTAGCATCATCTCTTTGCTTGGGGTCAAATGGATTTATCGATGATACATGTGTCTTAGTGTTACAATTTGACCTCGTGAATAATTTGTTTCTTGACCATGTTTTCCCCTAAACAAACGGTCATTTTACAAATTTTCTTCAGACTACACTTATAATCTACTTTTGTTATCTAAAGGATGGAATTCATAAGTGTTCGGTTGGTTACACAATCTAACTATTTTTCTCATATATATATAGTCACCCTTCTTTAGATCTTTGTTCTCTATGTTCATGAGTTTGTGGGTTTCTGCAGGATTTTAAGATTTCAAAATCAACCAACTCGTGATGTTATGAATCTTATATGATTCATGAAATTTAACGAGTTTATGTTATCTTTGATTACTAGAAAGTATAGGAGTATGGTGTTAGTTCTTAGAGAAAATTTCCGAAAATAGATCATTTCAGAAATTTATTTCCAAACAGACCTTCCTATAATTGAAAAAATCTTTAAGAAGAAACTTTGTTTGGAAATAAATTTCTGAAAATGTTCATTTTAGACACTAACACTATTTCTTAACCGCTAATATCAATATCATTATTTTCTTTCCTAAGAGCAATGGCAACAAATATAGGACTCCATAAGGTCCTCATTAAAAAACAACCAAATAGCATAATCATGGCAAAAAAACAAGAGAAACATAATCCAAAACAAAATAAATAGTTTAATATCAAATAAAAAGATCGTAACATAAAAACTGGCGATGTTGAATACTTAACCTTTCTTGTTGGTGTTTCCTCCAAAAAGCAGCAAACTGTTCCTTCCAATCAACTGAGAGTACACCAAGTTCACAGTACACTCCACCTACACTTCCGTAAACTATAACCATATAACTTAAGGGTTGAAAGTTCACAGTAACGTACTCTATAGTATTTGTTTCCTTAGATGTAATTTTCTCAGGCAGAGTATACTTTAGGGAAACTGAAAGTAACTCATTAGAAAATCTAAACTTATCAGAGTCATGATTGAACAAAACAAATCCAGATTCTAACATAACTGCATGAACTGACATAGCTATGGTAGTTAACTCACTCGTATCTCTAGATTTCTCCAGCAATATATGTTTCAAGAAGAATGGTTCACTTAACTTTTTGTTTCCAGCAGCAGCGAACTCCACATCCATCGGTCCTAGACCATCCATGCCCCAATCCTCCCAGGTGGATTCTTCTGTCCCTAGGATTTGATGTTTCTCGCGCAAAAAAGCTAATGTGTTCTCCTGAACCGATGCATCAAAATTAGAGTGATCGAGAGAGTAGTAAACAAGATCACCTGATGTTATACCAAGAGATCGGAGCGTATTCTTCGGTGAAGGCGCGAGGAGCTCATCTTCACGATTAAGCGAGAGATGGACGGAGAAAGGCGCAGATGCATTGATCTGTTGCCGGAGATCATGGAGAGTGCATGTATCAGCTACTTCATGCTCTAGGGTTTTTGTGGTCTCGTAACGTCTCAACCGGAGCTTCATTGTTATCTTCTTTTGCAATAAATATTTGACTTGAAGCGTCAGATTTATTTATATAGAGGAATAGAATAGACCTTGCTTTGGACTCATTGATTACTTCCTAAGCTATATGGGCTTTTCTAAGCTTATGCATGCATTTTGGGTAAGGTCACCGACTCTATTCGTAGCTGATCCAAATTACCTGAATTTTATCAGCGAATAAAGATACGATATGCTTGTTGGATAATTTAAGGTACATATTTGGTTAGTTACAATTTTTCTATTTGTTTTTTGAAATATTTATAAACAAACTCCCATTTCCATGCATCAAATATTTCTAAAATCTGAATATAGGTATCGTTTTTTCATTATTTATCATTTCATGTATAGATAGAATGATAGATATTGTATAACCTTCATCGTCCTAACACCTAAGTCACAACCTTTTATTTAATCAAATAAGCATTTTATATATAGGTCGAAGGATTCAGAAATACATGAGCAAAAAAGCAAAAAACCAAACCCAACCTAAATCACCAACAACAAGACCACACATATATAAACATTTACAAGCAAAACACTTTTCAAACAAATCTAAACAAACATTATTAACTCCAAATCTCGTTTGACACGAGTTTCTTCATCAATGTACTCTACCTACAGCTTTCTTGTATTTGTAGCGTTTTGAAATCCAGAGGTACACTAAGAAGTTGAGGAAACTGAGAGTTGCCAACAAGTAGAAGAAATAATCGAGATGGCCTTGGTTCAAGTTATTCGGTATCCAACCCGGTTTACCGTTCTTTCTCGTTATCTTCATCACAACTGTCACAAGAACCGTGCTTAAGTAGTTCCCCAATGCAACCGTGGTCAATGACAAAGCAGAGCAGAGACTTCTCATGGCATCAGGAGCTTGATCATAGAAAAACTCAAGCTGACCTATAAAGGTGAAAACTTCTGCACAACCAACAAGTAAATATTGTGGTATCTGCCAGAAAATCGACATTGGGATCTTTTTCTGATCATAAGCATTGTGTGTTTTCACATAATCAAGCCTAACGACCTCAAGAACTCCTGCTGTGATCATGGCGAACATTGAGATCACAAGACCAATACCCATACGTTGAAGCTGAGTGAAGCCTCTTTCGTGGCGTGTGAACTTTCTTGCCAACGGGACAATGAACTGGTCGTAGACTGGAGTCCAAAAGAGTACGCTTACCGTGTCGAAAAGTGAGAGCGAAGCTGATGGGATTTCAAAGTTTTTCCCCATGTGTTGGTCCATTGTGTTTCCTTGTAAAACAAACATTGTGTTCATTTGGCTGTACACTGTAGCAAAAACTATTCCCGTGGCCCAAATTGGAAGAATTGTGATTATAGACTTAAGTTCCTCAACTTGAGTTACAGAGCAGAGTCTCCATGGATTCACTTCCCCGTCTTTGATACTATCAGATTGACTCTCAACCGCTGCCTTATCGAAAAACCTAAAATGTTCAAAACTTCCATTAGAAAACAGAGCTGAAGATTCAAACTTTTTTATATTGATATAAAGATGGAAAATTTTGTATCTTACTTCAAGTTATCAGTGTGCTCAAGTTTCCGGCTACCTTTGATATTACTCTCATCATCAGCGGTTTCAAAAAGTAGAGACTTATCCTCTGGAACCTTAACACTCATCTTCCTAAAAGCCGCAACTATAACTTGAAATATACGTGTAAGTGGACTCCCTCCAGGTCTCTGAAGTCTATAAAAACGGCTTCCCATAAAGAAAAAGCAAACCGCAATGACCATAGCTACTGTTGGAACACCAAAACCCCATCCCCAACCAACGTTCATTTGTATCCAAACAAGAACAGTTGAAGCAATGAGAGCTCCAACATTAATGGAGAAGTAAAACCAGTTAAAGAAAGAACTTTTCTTAAGCTTCTCAGCCTCATCATTCTCATCAAACTGATCAGCTCCAAAGGACGAAACACACGGCTTTATACCGCCTGTTCCTAGCGCAATCATGTAAAGGGCAACAAAGAAAACAGCAGTTTGACTCGAATTCGGATGACAAGTGTCGCCATTGCAATGACTTGGTTTAAGTCCAGGAACTGAAGCTGATAATGTCAAAAGAGTCATACCCTAACAAGAAAAGAATAAACTTAATACTTCCACCAAAATATTAACAATTTAATCAAGGAAAATTTAGATAGTCATTTAACAGAGGAAGTAAAACTCACGGAGACATAGATGAAAACAAAGGTTGCAATAGTCCAATATCGTCCAAGATAAGCATCAGCTATAAAGGCTCCAATCAAAGGAGTTATGTAACATGTTCCAGACCAATTCGTGACGTTATTAGCAGCCGTGGCATTGCCTTGATTCAGACGACTCTCAAGATAATTCACAAGGTTAGTGCCCATGCCATAGTAGGCCAATCTTTCACAACACTCATTTCCTACACAAGATTTAATACCAAACACAAAAAGATGATCAATGTCCAAAATCTTTAAGGAGTCTAAGCTTAGAAAATAAAATTGTGGCCTCTATTTAAACAATTTTTAGAGAAAACATAAGTACATAACACATTTTACTGATTTAAGGATTCTAACTCTCTTTTTTTCTTTTCCTTCTTTAGAATAGTTATCAGAATTAATCAATCCATTGTCACAAATCTTTCATGTAAGAAAATTGAGTTACTAGAATTATTTTAAATTTTCTTTCTCAATCATTCAAACTTTTTTCTTTCTCTTTATGTTTTTTTTTTTTAATTTGGGTCAAAGTTTTTTTCTCACTTTTTTATCGTTACTTTTGCTATGGACCTTATAAAATTGGGACCCCAGGCCACACATTACATGAGCGTGTTGTGTCGCTGGTCCTGTAAGGCAATAAAAATGACAAAAAAAGTTGTGGAAACGATTAGAACGTTACCAAGGATGAAGCGGCAAGCTTTCCAATTTCCGGTTGTCTTCTTGTTAGCCGGATTTTTGTGAATATTGACTGTTCCATCTTCCGTATACACATCTTTTTCTTCCATAATCCTTCAAGAAAAAAAGCTTACCTATTTCAACAAACGATGGAACAATAAAATACTCAGCCAAAAAAATCATCCCTAAGTTAAAGTTCAATACTTCAAAATTTCAAGTAGCTGATATTTATGAATCGACGGCATAGATTATTACTAAACTTGGTTGATACATGAATAAATGAAGTAGTAGTTGCTTAGACCAGAATATGCAGATCAAAGCAAGTACGATCTGAAATTAAACATTTTGGGTACAAAGGTACACCAAGATGAGTTTAAGGCTAGCAAATCATGAATGGACAACTCAAAAGAGCTAAGACAAAAGAAAAAGGAGAAAGGAGAAACCTTTTGTCCGAGACAGAAGTGACGGTGACGGTGGCGGAATAAGCGGCGGAGATGGTAGATGAGAATATATTATTTTGGAAAGAGTAAAGAGAAAAAAGAAAGAAAAAAAAGATAGTGGCCTTTGGATTTACACGGCACTTGTCGTAGTAATAATGATTATGAAGGTTATGGAATTTGTTAGGCGTTAGGCGGGCGGTGAGGATGAACCTAGCATCTAATCAATAAATTAGAGATTAAACGGAGATTAGTTTTAGGATTTTAAGACTATTTTAGTGTTTTTAAAATATATTAATTCATTATAATTAATTTTTTTTATAATATTGTTTTTAAAATTGCAGTAAATACATAAAAACGTATTTTAAAAACAAAATTTTATGATTTTCATTAAAATTTTGAATATATGTTATTGTAAAATATTACAAACTTTCAATCTAAATGTTTGAATAACAAAAAAAAAAATTATCTGGTGGTGAAGGTGAACCTAATGATTAAACGCTAATCGGGGCGGCGAGGATTGACCTAGCTATTAAATGAAGAGTAATCAGGCTGGGATTTTTATAACAGAAATGATTATAAATGAGTACGAGATTTGAAAGTTGGCGAGCTCTGTTTCCATCTTTATATCCAATAAAATACTACTAGAAAATGAGCGTCGTTCACTTTTCTTTCGATGTTTTGCAATTTAACCCTCTTAGTTTTGTAGTTTTTAGTTAGAGCCCCAAGGCTTTTAGTGTTCTCTGTTTTCGATAGCTCTATTAGATTTGGATAATGGATACTATCTTGTTTTTGACTTCAAAGTATAAATAAATACAGATCAGAGGACGTGGCAACAAATTAAAACATGTCAAATGAATCCTCCACCACCAAGCTTTAGTGGACTTTTTCTTAGAAATCGGATATCTCTGAAAGGACAAAACATGAAAGAAAACAAGAAAGAACTCTTACTAAAAACAAGAAAGATATAAGTGTGAAAGCAAAAGTTTGGTCCAAAAATTAAAAGAAAATTTGGATTTTTCTTTATAAAATTTGAGTTCATACTAGTTTTTTTTGGTTTTAAAATTGTGTTCATACTTCATTAAATGATTAGTATTATTTATTTTTTAATCAAAAATGATAAGTATTCTAGATTTTTAACTACCATATTTTGCATCAGCTTAAAAATAGGAAAAAGACTACTAAAATCTTGTTTTTTATACAATATGTTTATAAATTTTTTTCTATGAAAATACGGCTTTCGTTATGTTTATAAAAGTATTAAATTTGGATTTGTTTGGTTTTGGTTGATGTTATTTTGGATATGTAAGAAAATAAAGCAAAGAAAACCACATATAATTTCAATTTTCATTGTGGTTCAATTTTAATTAACGAGTGGATTAAATCCGTAATCTCTAGATAGATTGATAATAACATTATCTTAAGGTGTCAGTGGATTTATATATATTTTTACTAGTGAAAAGTTCTGAAAACTACGGTAGTAATATTCGAAAGATGGTGGGGGGGGGGGGGGGTTTGATTTGGTTCCGCTGAAATAAGAGGTGTAAATGGACAATTGCTACTAAAGTTAAACAAAAAAAAAGTAACTAGTTGATCTAAAGATTCTCCAAGGACGTGTAATATTGAAAAAAAAATGCATGTGAATCAACATAGTTGACATAGTTGGATCCTCTTATCTACGAGGATTCGGCTGTATCTCGACTTATTGTTGACTTGAACTCTTTAATCCAAATGATGAACTGTTATTTTATTTGTTTTTGTCAATCACCTGATATATGCTATTATAATAAATACCTCAAAAAAAAAAGTAACTAGAAATTATCAATTTTGATGTTTTATATGTTTTATATAAAACTCAATATGTTTAACGGTATAAACAAATTACCAAAGATCAAAGACGTTTAACTGCAATTATCATGTTTATAAAAATACTAAAACATTAAAATAAAATAAAAAAACGAAAAGCAATTATCTTGTTTTTAGTTGAAAACAGTGTACTTTGATCGTTAGTCTTATTTTCTTTAGTTTTACGTCACGCTTCTGCATTGTCTTAATGTAGTCGACTTTTCTTACTCGACTAGTCAGTTACCAACATATTTTTGAATGACATTAAGACTATGATGTTTGATGTGGACTTTGTGAAATCACTGAAATGTGAGTGCTGAAAAAATTGGTTGCTAAGGTTGTGTCACAGAAGCCACATTAGTCAATGTGTCATGGTGAACCACACTTGGTCCGCAAATTTACCACACACAGACAAGTTTTGAACTACAAGAAAATTAAGACAAATTATGAACCTTCGCCAGCTAAAAATATATTAAAGAAAACCACTAACAAACTATATTATATAATTGAGGTTACTGAACAATGAGTTTGTATATATTTTAAAGTCATCGAATCATCCCGAAGATTAGCATAAAGTTATTGTTTAAAGATTGGATTATCTTGTAAGCAAGAAACACACTGTCGCTGACTTACAAGAATCTGAGATCCAATGCACTATTTAATAATATTGCTTGTAGAATTATGCGCTCACATGGTTTAGTCCTTGTAAGTAATCTTTAACCATGGTTTGAATTAATCATTAATATCAGTTCAAAACTGAATTTATGAATTGTCTAATGGCATAATTCACAACTCGATTTCGATAGATATTCACATTCAATAATGCTTTCCTACAGAAGTGTTTTGCCAAAAATGAAAACTTGAACCACAAATACTATCATTACGATCAATATTGAGGATAACCAGTAAACTCTATTGCAACACATTATATAGGATTTTATCCCAAAAAAAAAAACACACACATAATATAGGGAAAAAAAGGAAGAAGAAGAGAATCCTCAAAATTTACTTTAAACAAGCCTACTCTCATCTAACCAGCTGATTCGAACCATGGCTCCTCTTCACCAACAAATCAATGTATTTGATTAATCTTAAACCGAGTGCAACTGAGATCTTAAACAAAACTATGTAATACAGGTGTTCTAGATTAACTATTTAATAAGACTTTGAAGTCAATATGAAAGGTTGTTGCAAGGTCCGATTATTATAGAATAGTAGAAAAAATAAATCAAAATAATCAATGATATAATCTCACTTGATGATGTCGTTTGTTGATCCATATATCAATGGCGTGCAATTATCTAAAAATTTAGATCATTCATAATTGATTGTCTCACGGGGATAATAGTAGTGACCTTACGCATCTTGGCGTTTCATCCACACCACACCAAATAATTATGAATTTGTAAGAATAGTTCTAGCTCTATGACATTTAATTAAAATTATTTTGGAGTTGTAATTTGCATATTATATACACCTGTAGAAGATATATAATTTATTGGTAAGTTTTTCTGTTTGTGTTTACCTTAGTTAACAAAAAAGTTTTAAAATTTTATTTTTAATGAAACTATGAGAAATAATATGTCTAAAACCAGGTTAACTTTTATAAAAACTATAATCATGGAACTTTGTAGGTGTATAAACAATATGGTGATTTCAAATAATAAAATTTCACAACTCTCAAATCATGATTTAGAAAAGTCATAATTAGTATAGATATACTCTTATATTCCATAACACTCAACTTCGGCCAATAAGATTCATATAGTCAAGAAAATGATGTTGATTCCAGACGCTCCATAGATAGTGTTTACTTTAGGCAGTAGACAATCTCTTTACAACCTACCTGATATGATAATGTTGATAACAGAAGACATTTGAAAGTAACATTTAATAAATAAAGAGAGCAAAAATAGAGGACAATTTGTTCGTTTGTATTGTAGTTTCACAAAAAAGGTAAAAAGTAAACTAAGCATAACGTATTAATGATGATTTTAGTCTTTCACTAAGTGGAAAAGAGTTGATTAACTCTCTCTCTCTCTCTCGCATGTGGCTTCATAAAACGGTTGCTGCGTGCGGATGACTCACCTTACCAACTCTCACCTAATTGCTGGTTAAACTCCAATCCCAATTGGGTTGGTTCTGGTTTACTTTTGTCTGGTTCATCTTGTTTCTTTCTCTCCCAATTGGTACATATTTGGGCTTTTGAAACACATTTGGGTTACTTTTTGGAAATTTCTTTTCAATAGAAGAAACTTTATATGAAAAAAGGATCAAACCTAAACTTCGTTTTCCAATAACATCATTCTTACTTTCTCAAATGGTTAAAGCTAAATATTAAAATGCATCTCTTTATTTAAAACTGTAATGAATTACAAGAATACTAAAAACTGATGATGATTCATCTTTTTAATGAACATAAACTTTATTTAGATCGCAAAAACTAGCGCACACTTTTCTCTAACATGCCTCATCTTCACTTGTGTTCTGTTTCTTACTCTCTCTGTTTTCTTCATCGGATTCAGATGCTTGTCGTTTTCTCCCAACCTCCGTTTGCAGCAAGAGATCTTTGTTACTGTCTTCAGACACGTTATCAGATTCACTTCTCATTTCCTATTCAAAGATAAACTCACCAAAAGTTAATAAGTAACAGATAATTGTAAATTTTAATGTGAAATGTTTATTCAGCTTTAACATATTGGGTAGGTGCTAGAGATATTTATAATCATACCGGAATTTTTCCAACAATCATATGAGTCTTGAAGAAAATATCTTTAACTTGGCTTTCATCACCCCAAGCTTTTTCAAACTTGGTTATTAGATCTTCATTTATAAGCTCCACTCCTTTTTCCTTAGCCTTCATCGCGGGCTGCCACGATTTCAAGAACCCTATAAACCCTTTAAGCGAAAGCTTATGTGGAATGTCTTGAGTTATAGGCTTTCCTTCGGACCCCATCCCAATGCTCTCAAAAGGAAACGGCAACGTTCTGTAACCCTCGAATGCCAAATTCATAATAGGAGTTCTAAAAGGAAGAGTAGAGTCCACAAGGCGCTTCATTATGGGATCTATTTCGGGTGAGATAATGATATCATTGTAGACCCAAACAGCGATTAGGCCTCCTTCTTTGCGCAGAACACGTTTTGCAACATTGTAAAATGTGGTGAGGTTGAAAAAATGGAGAGCTTGTGCAGCAACTATGAGATCCACTGAGTTTTCTCCCCCGACTAGAGCCACCATCTCATCTTCTGACATTATTATTGGAGTGTGATGGTAACTGATTCTTGAGTGTTTGATTGCTCGTTTAAGTTGTGCTTCGTTTATATCGGTAGCCACAACATTCTCGTAATGCTCAACAAGCTGTAAAAATATAGAGAGTTATTGGTATCGTGAAGCTTAGTTCACCTACTATATCCTATATCCATATGATCAACAAGATTTTTAATTTATTTATTAAAATTAATTTTATTGGATATGTAGGCTTAAACCTAAGTTATGAGTTGTCAGTATTAATACTAATCACTATCTAAAATTTCTACCGACATCTGTATAAGTTTGTAATTCATGATAGATTGTGATATTTTCCTATTATATTTTTAGTGTTAAAATTTGTATATAATACTTTTTTTTGGTTAAACAAATAAAAATAGATTTCCAAGAGACTGAATAACAACGATTAAATATGCCGCCACCAAATTTGACTAATCTTTAGAATAATAGATATCATTCAACAAATAAATGAGTCATATTGTTGCTGGATTTATTATCAACATAATCTCTGTATCACAATTCACAATTCACAATTCACAAATCATACAAAACTAAAGTCCCTAAATACTAAATGAAGGTTTCAGATTTTGGGATAAAAAAAGAAGATGGAGAATTAGAAAAGTGTTTACTTACCCCAATAGCAGCCTGACCGTTACCGGTTCCGACATCCCAAGCAAATTTGTGATCCTGTGTCCGTGAGGCAATCTTCTTATACCAATCCATCGGATATCTGGGCCTTGCATCCAAATAAGCTTTAGCCTCTTTCTCTGATAAGGCAGCCATTTTCTTCTTCTATCTCTCTCTTGTTTTATTTGCCTTGCTTTGAATACTCAAAATTCGCTTATATTATTAATTAACTCTTGTGACTCTTGCGTGTAGTCTTGTTTATATAATGAAAAGGGTTGAACGAAGTCAAACGTGGCGTGAGGTTAAGTTATTATATTGTATTATATAGTCCTTAAAGTTTTTTGGCCATCGTTTGAAGACAAAAATAGGTGTTGAAAATTCAAAATGCATGCCTGTCCCACAAAATGATAGAGAAAACGTATTTCTGTAAACTCCATAAATTTGGAACTTTGGTGCCTCCGTCAAACTTTTTTTGTAATCGCCTTATTATATACTATCTAACTATTTTTACTTTTGCAGTTTTGGAAAGGTCGATACAATTTTAGTTCAGATAGAAATCACTAATCAAATCCGATTAGTTTTTGTCATTTGTTTCTAAACTTTTCATGAATTAACTGACAAATTTAGAACGAGTAATTGTTGAGGTCTGGACAAAAGTATTACTGACTTACTCTTTTTTTTATATAACAAATTTCAAAAATTTGAATATATATATATATATATCTATATAATATGTTATCGTTTCTATTTACACTCTCCCTCAAATATATTTTTTAGAAATCCATGGTTTTCTAAATATTAATGGAATATATCTGTCTTGACCGTCTCTAACCCAGTGTTTTCTAAATAATCTATAGATATTCTAATAAAGACATTGACATGATACACAATTTTATGGTCGCCAGTTTCCAAGATACTATGATGGCGTTATTTGAAGAAGTGAATTGAAGATTTTAATAACCAAATTTATTGTTTTTTTAAAAAAAATTTCTATTTTCGCTTTAAGTTTATTATTATGGTATTGTCTTAACTTTAATCATGTGATAACATTTATGCTCAATGGTTTAAAACCTATACTAGATTATTTAATAATTTAATTAAGTGTTTAGTGTTACAATAATAATATGGAAAAAATTCTGCTTACAATTAATTATACAATATTTATTCACAAAATTAACAATAAAATTTATACCCCACGCAAGGTGCTGGAACCTCTTCTAGTAGTACTTTATACACGCTACACAATATCATTAAAAATTTAACAACTTTGGTTTTATCAACTAATATAGTGTATTCATAGTTGAGGAAATCGGAGAGAGGGGTGGTTTTTATGTTTTAATTAGAGAGATGGGTAGTTTTGCCCATTTAGGTTTGTTTTGGGTAATTTTCAAAAAAATAAACCCCTGTTTTCTTCTTAAAAACTACCCAAAAACATCCTAAATCTTAAAAATTACCTAATTCACAAATAAAAACATAAAAACTACCATATTTTAAAAGATACCCTTAATAGTTTATGCTACATAAAATCATTAAGAACTTAGTTAAAAATAAGGTATGAAGCGGTAATGGGCGTTATCATATATCTATATATAATTTTTGATATGTATCCCATTTAATAATTAGTCCCAAGCTGCTCCCAAGAAAATTGATTCTACGTAGCTTACTGTGGTAAGCCAAAACCCTTTCATGATGTTTCTGATTTTGTAACTGTAAGCATGGGCGTGCCTATCTATTTAGGGTTCCAATTTTAATTTTTGTTTTTTGTATATTGATAAAAAATATATTTTAATGTGATATCTCTTGAATTTAAATTTTTATTTCATATACTTCAAAATAGTGTTAATTATTTCTAATTTAAAAAAATTATCTTAAATTTTTAGTATTTTTAATAGATTAAGAAAATGTTAATTAAAATAGATTATAAAATAGTATAAATTATATTTTATAGCTTAAGAAGTGTTTTATATTATAAGAAAATAGTACAAAATTTATCTTCATAAATAAAAAAATTATGTTTATTATCTTTAATTTATTATAAAATATGTTAAATTTTAATTATAATATATATTTTATCACCAAAAACATTATAAAATTTTTTTTTTTTCCACCTACCTTCTCCCTCGTTATTGTGTTGTCAATTAAACGCTAGAGATTTGCTAGGGATTTTCAATTCTGGGATTTGTAGTAGTGATTTGGTGTGAGTATTGAAATATTGTGTTGAACTTCTTACTTTAAATATATAATTTTTGAAAAATTAGACAAATCTTTCTATAAATTAATAATAATTAATTAATAATTAGTAATTTATAGATAAATTAATACCTTCTATAAATTAATAAAATACTCTGGTTCCAACATTATTAATTTATAGAAGTTTTACTATAACTATTTTTACTTTTGCAGTTTTAGAAAAGTCGGTATAATTTTAGTTCAGATATAAATTACTAATCAAATCCGTTTAGTTTTTGTTCATTTATTCCTTCCTAACTTTTCATGAATTAACTGGAAATAATAGAAATGAGTAATTGTTTGAGGTTTTTGCTTCAAACCATAGTTGAATATCATATTAAGCGATGAAACAACCACATTAAGCACAGCAAAACAAGAAAGAAATTAAATCTCCCTGAACACATAGATACATTCCTTTAGACTCATTCAAGAACTGATCAAGTAAAATCAAAGAAACCGTTTCATTTTAGCTATTGATTAAAAAAGCTTAGATTCAAACAAACCAAAATTTACGAAGGAAAAAAGGTTTCAAGAAGAAACCAAGAAAACAAGAAAAGAAAAAAAAAATATCTCACATAAATAATCTAAATAATTTTGTTGTTTATTATTCTAATTCATACAAAATAAGATCTCATAAATATTTCACACATAAATTTTAACAAATTTAATTTTTACATACGAAATTTAACTAAAATATTTTTAAAATAAAAATAAATATATGAATATAGAATAAATACTGTACATGGGAGAATTTTTTGTTTCCAAAATTTAAACACTTTACATACACGTATGTAATGTAAACATGTTTGAATTAGATGTCATATATATTCCGTCTGATTCTTTGAATTCATTCCTTTCTTTTACCAGTAGTAATGTTTACTTTGTTTTCGGAATTTTACCAAAGATTCGACTGTTACAAAATTAGAAGTTTTTAGAGGATGATCAGTAATTAATTCCTTTTCGGTCCAATAAGTAAATCATGATAGTATTTATTAGTTGAAAAGAAAAAGGAGAAAAAACGCTTCGCCTTTAGTTGTTCGTGTCGAGATTAATCCTATCGATCCAAGCAAGGTTCAGGTTTATCTCGAATTATACTTGGTCTTTGGAATTCATAAACTCTAATTTCTATTGTATGAAATTTTCTTATATTAGCTAGGAATCTTACCCTGCTCTGTTCTTTTAGATTATGAATTAAAGTTTCTTTTAGATTAAGGAATTCAAGTTTATGGGGTCGAGACTCGAGACTCTATTTTTCTCGACCAATTTGGTTAAAGTTTTGAAATTTCGTTGGTGGTCATTCAAGCTAGTGTTTTCTAGTTAGCTAGCTAGTTTACACGACGGCCCTCTTCACTATATCTTCTGTTGCTCAATCTAATCTCAATTAACTTAAGTCTATCCTTAATCTCCCTACTCTCTAAGCTACCTTTAAACTGCATTACCCAACAAAAAGTAATATCTAATTTGAAAACCCTTTTATCAAAAACAAAAGTTTTGAAATTTTGTGTGAAATTTTGTGGGAGTCCCAAAGAGAGGCTCAAGAAGAGGATCCAATTTCTTCAAAACTTAATAGACAGGATAAGCAAGGTACGATTGGCTCTGTTTCATATGATTTAATAATTTGTATATATTTTAAAGCTAA
The DNA here is from genome assembly GCA_028015245.1 of Cardamine occulta. NCBI lineage: Eukaryota > Viridiplantae > Streptophyta > Magnoliopsida > Brassicales > Brassicaceae > Cardamine > Cardamine occulta. The sequence continues at coordinate 17,814,674 of CM051378.1, forward strand.
TAGGTTCTTCTTTCTCATTGTATGTTCATCTCAGGCACTTGAGGCTATTCAACGAATTGAGAGAGATTACCTGGACGAGGCTGCCAGAGAGCTTGAGATTGCAAACCAATATGATGAGGGGATGATTCGATCGTGTAAGATCAAATCTTTTTCCTTGCTGCTACTATTATTGACCATATGCTTGATTTAACTCTACTAATTTTCTTGTAACTGGATCAGCATATTTAAAAAGTTTGGCCATTGCCGAAAACAGTGCTAAAATATTTGCGGACATGTGTTAAACTTTGTTTTCTACTATCTGTAGAGTTTTCTTGTCTTGAACATAAAGCCATCATCAAAGTATATGTGTGTTCGGTCGTTTTGAAGTTTTGTTACATAATTTGATTGTTTGGATTTCTGTAGAAGATATCAGAGTTGGTTTTTTGGTAGCTGGTCAAATGATTGTAATTTGGCTCGCCAGGAAACGCAGCAACGCTCTCCAAAAAAAGGGTAATAAGCATAGTGGAGTTAGACAAGGTATCATATGTGTTGGATTTGACAATTGATGTTTTAAAGTTACTTTTGTCCTTTAAGACCGTGAGAGCTTTATTAAGAACCATGTTGATAGATACATTTGAACTCAACAGTCTTATTATGCATTTTGCCTAAATAGATACATTTTGGAGAAGCCAGTATGCAAAGATGTGAGATTATGCTGAACCGTCTGATTAATACATAAATATGTTGAAATACCGTCACTATCCCTTTCTGCCTCAATAGCTGGCACCGATGGTTGTTCCTAATGATACTGAGAGTCCTATCAGAGAAGAAGAAGAAGAAGAAGAAGAAGAAGAAAGCTATGTTTTTAATATGTTCAAACTCGTCAAAACATATTAGAAAGCTATGTTTTTAATATATTTTATCCTAAGATGTTCAAACTCGTCAGAAAAGGATATCTAAGGTAATAAAACTGATCCAGTTACAAGTTTCTTCAGTTTGTATGTAGTCTTGAAAATTATCGAAATGGATCTTTTGAAGTGGAACAATGGCTTAAATGTGTAGTATATATACAAGCTCTTTAGGTTATTGAACCAAACAAGAAGTGTTGATTTTTTTTTGGTAGAATCGATCTTTAAGTCCATTGGTTTAATTGATGGTCTCTTGCTGATGTGTTTCTAAGATACATGGTGATGTAACCGATTATGTGTTGTTGCTCTGTTTCTAAGATACAAGATAATGTAACTTCTGGTAATATAATATACACTGATATATATAATCGGTTACTTTGAATAATTAAGACCAATTTAGAGTTCAATCTATTAGAGAGTTCTTATACTTATAGATCATACTAAATTAGTATAAACTTTGAAGTAACTTTTCTTCTTTATTAATAATAACGTGATTCTAAAATTGTACATCAAAGAAAATAGACTTTATTTAATTACTTGACTAGTACGTAATTGATAAAGAAACAAACTCATGATTAGCTAATCTCAAACCAAATCGAAAGCGAAGGTAGCATGTCCTTGTGTAGTAGATTTGACTGCTTAGTGATGATGGAGTCTGAAAGTGCGTAACCACCTTATGAGCCGGTCTATAGGCGACAACTTCGGAACGCTGACCACTACTCGAAGCTTAAGCCCAGCCTCACAGTGACCAGTCTTTGAGCTTATGAAATAATGTACTCCTGGTTCAGTGAGCCTGATGAGATCGTGGCCTGTCTTGTGTACGGCTACTGGAGAAGTCGGGTCGCATGCTTTGAATTCAAGATCACCGCTGATTTCTAAGACATCGTTGACTTCGTTGTCGTAATTGAACAGGAGACTGTCTCCAACATGAAACTCTTTCTCTTCACTCCACTTGTTGTATAAATCACTGTCGTAAACATTCCATCCTTTAGAGTCACCGACCTTGTAGATCTTTCCAAGAGGAAGAATCTTTCTCGGTAGTGGTGGAGGAAGCGGAAGTGACGGGTCATGGACGACGAGAACTTCGAGCCTCTGTCCTGATACGCATTGACTTTGGTTTGAGCTGATGAAGTGGTGGTACCCTGGTTCCTTGAGGGTCACGACATCGTGTCCTGAGTTGTAGACTGCTTTAGGTACTGAAGAGTCGCAGAATTCGAGTTCTAAAGCGCCGGAGACTTGAGTGACGTCGTTGAAGTTGCGATCGTATTCGAAGACGAGAGAATCTCCGACGTGGAACTCCTTACCCTCGGCCCAATCGCGATACGTGCCGTCCTTGGCCGTCCATCCATTGGAATCTCCGACTTTGTAGACTGTAGCCGAGCAGCAACTCAAGAGAACCGTGAAGGTTGTTATCATCACGAGCATGAAGCCGAAGATCTTTGTTGTTGTCGACATGAATACGAATAAGAAAGATCAAAAAGATTCTGGAAGAAGAAAGATTAGCAGATCGGATGAATAAGAGAGACTATTTGGAGTAGTGTTGATGAATGGTGATTATGTGAATGAGAAAAAAGAGGGTACGCTAAAATTTCTTATATAAGGTTTTCTGTCGGTGGTTTCACAAATACCTAATCCTTTCCTTTTTAGAAATTTACTTTGACTTTTATTTTATTTATTTTTTGTTCACGGCTACTTTGAAACACATATTTTTCCTTTTTGAAGTTAGATTCACGTCTTGCCTTGAAAATAATAATAATAATGCATAGATATCTCTAATCTAATCCTTTTCTGATTAGGTTTGTGTATGGTTGTTTAGTTTATAATTTCATTGAAAATCTTATCCTAGTCATGTTTCACAATGAATAATCTCTTCTATATTAGTTTTTGATAAAGAAACTCTTATATATTTAATATTTTAGTTTATTAACTTTTTTCAAAAAATTATTTTTGTGTAATTATTCACTTGCATGCCACGATGATATGTTTGAGTCGTTTGATAAATAATTTTAGCTTGAATAAATCCATCTGGCAAACCAAAGTTAGAGTGTGTTTAACTTTTGTGATTTTATTTCCAATATGACTAATTAAAATAAATGACAGTTGGATTTGCAATTTGAAGGCAGAGCAATGCAGTTCACAGTCTCCCCCCACACATAGTCAACCACTACCATGCAATTTCAAGATAAGAGAAAAAGGTAGAATACAAGCATCAAATTCCAATCTGGATATTTCTCTATGTGATATGGTCTTGCCTTGAAAAAACGGTAAAAATGGTAGTTACTCGATTGAATACTATGTGATATGGTCTTGCCTTGAAAAACTATACAAGAAAACTATTTACTTTCAGTATAGTTTTATTTAAATTGTTTGATCGTGATTACGGTCACTGTTTTAAAATTATGTTATTAAAAGAAATCTAATGTAATATTATTTCTTAATTTTGTTTAAAACTTTCGAAGCCATTTAAAAAGATATAAAACCAAAATATTTTAATAAACAAATTAAATCATTTGATTAATTGGTTCTTGGAAATATTTATTCCATCTTTTGCAGTTGTCAGTTGTCACGAACGAAAGAAGCGAGGGATTCAAAATCCAAAGGAGCGGGAAAAAACAAAGTGACGTGGCAGTATCTTAGCGAAAGGAGCGTTCTCACAATCATTTCCATTGATCTGATCAAAAAAAAAAAATCAATAGGGTTGATCATAATCGAGAGAGAATCGTCGTCATAGTTCAATTTTAACAATGGACAAGTACGAGAAGCTAGAGAAGGTCGGAGAAGGAACGTACGGGAAAGTTTACAAGGCGATGGAGAAAGGCACTGGTAAGCTCGTAGCTCTGAAGAAAACTCGGCTCGAGATTGACGATGAAGGTATTCCACCTACTGCACTTCGTGAGATCTCGCTTCTCCAGATGTTATCGACTTCGATCTATGTTGTTAGATTGCTCTGCGTCGAACACGTTCTTCAAAGTAAATCCAAATCTCAATCCCAGAAATCGAATCTCTACCTCGTTTTCGAGTATCTAGATACTGATCTCAAGAAATTCATCGATTTGAATCGGAAAGGACCTAATCCTAAGCCGCTTGAGCCTTCTCTGATCCAGAAATTGATGTTTCAGCTCTGTAAAGGCGTTGCACATTGTCATAGTCATGGTGTGCTTCATCGTGATTTGAAACCACAGAATCTTCTTCTGGTGAAAGATAAAGAGCTTCTTAAAATTGCTGATTTGGGTCTTGGTCGTGCTTTCACTGTACCTCTTAAGTCCTATACGCATGAGATTGTTACTCTTTGGTATAGAGCTCCTGAAGTGCTTCTTGGCTCTACTCATTATTCAACTGCTGTTGATATTTGGTCTGTTGGTTGCATTTTTGGTTAGTATCAGTGACGTTTTTGTTGGCAATTGAATTCGTCTCTTTGCATTGTGATTTATGTGTTTATGTTGTTTGCACAGCTGAGATGGTTCGGAGGCAAGCTCTTTTCCCTGGTGATTCTGAGTATCAGCAGCTGCTTCATATCTTTAGGTATTTTTAAATTTCACTTCCATTGATTCTTCTGGTTTTCTCCAGTTTTGATACCTTTTGTTTTAGCTACATGCATCATTGAATGATACAGCTTGCTGCTAATTGAGAGCAATACACTCTAATACTGTTTTTGCTGAATACAAGTTTATGTTTGGATTCAGCCTTTGTATAGAGACTATGATCTTACAATTGGGTTTTTTGGTTCATGGAGATTGTTAGGAACACCAAGTGAACAGCAATGGCCCGGTGTTACCGCTCTGCGTGATTGGCATGTCTACCCAAAGTGGGAGGCGCAAGATTTAACTCTTGCTGTTCCTTCTCTTTCGCCTCATGGAGTTGATCTTCTCACGGTAATTCACTACTTGATGATGAATATTATTGTTGCAAAGTAGCTCTTGCTTCTGCTTTCCCTCTATTTCCTAAGCTGAAATGTTTTGTTAAGTGTGTCTCTTTCATCTGATTGAGCTTATGTTTGAACAAATGCAGAAGATGCTCAAGTACAATCCAGCCGAAAGAATTTCAGCAAAAACAGCACTTGATCACCCATATTTTGACAGCCTTGACAAGTCTCAGTTCTGAAGTGAAGAAAACACAAGTTACTTGCTGAATCTCTTGTCATCATCTTGGTGAAGATAAACATTTAATTTATGTTGGTTTCAGACACTCTTTGTATTATAGATTTGTAGTATTGGAGAAGAAACTGGTAAAGCTTGTTTTCTCAAGTGAATGTAAACACACAATTGCGTGGTAGCTAACGTGATGATTCCTAAAGACTGCTTGTTTTTGTGCCTTCAAGTATTCATAACACTCTTATTGCTCAACTTTGACAATTATCGTAAACATTGAAATAAAAGGTCTTTCATAGAATTTTGGCAAACCCAAATGTTTCGTACAATGGTATTAGTGTACATAATTGGCATTCTGACACTCACAAACACATGCCCACAAATCGTTTTCAACACAAATTGCTGCTCAAAGACACTAAGTTAAACAGATTGATCGCTACACACAATTGAAGGAAACCAAATAATACAGTACAAGTAGTTGTAGTCGTAGTAGCAGTAGCTAACGATGATGATGATGTGATGTGAAATCAATTGGACCACACATGAACAAGGCCATGTCTGTTTCCTGTGTATATCTCATTGCGTTCTTCGTCATAGAAAAGAGCGGTTATGTCTTCCAACGCTTCAGCTACTGCGTTTCTTCTTTGCTTTGAATTCTTCCCCAAACAACTGCTACTGCTCTCATCTTCTTTTGGGGGTTCACTGCTTGGTGTTATTTTAGCTAAGCATTTCCCAGTCAATATATTGCTGATATTGATCGATCCAGCTGCACCATCATCCCACAAAACACCATTAATCACTCTCAATCACTGAGATTTGTTAGTTTAAAGGGTTATTATATTTACCATTTCCTTCTATCCACTGATCTTCGGTATCTGCTTTGCAGTACGAGATGATCAGATCTTGATCACTTGTTATGTAGATATTATTTGTGTTACAGTCTGGATGCCATAGAAGATGATCCTCAAAGGAAGTCACAAGCTCTCCGCGAAAGTTCCACACAGAAACGTTCCGATTCCTGAATGTTAGAAACAACTGGTTCTCATACAGAAATATGAATGCAGATGGTGTCATGAACTCAGCTCTACTAACTTCCATTAGCTCAGCGTTTCGGACCTGAGTTGACAAGCCAGAAACAAATCATTAAAAAATAATGTGTCAAACAAAAGCTAAAAGATTTGATCGAATCAGATAAAAGTCAACTCACGTCAAGAATTTGGAGATTCTCATTCTCTTGCTTAACAAGAAGTTTCTCATTGAATTGTTCAATGAAATCAACTTTCTTGTTTCTGTGAAGCAAATGATTGAAGGACTTGAGAACTGTGCCATCTTCAATTGATAGAATCTTCAAAGGAACATGACTGGTAGCTCTCTTGAAGATCAATAACATTATCCCAGGACTGAAGCAGGGAAACAAATGGGAGTCAAAAGGTGCACATAACTAAGTCACAAGTCAATAAATCCAATCTAGTGCACAGAACAGCTATTGCAGATATCTAGTGAAAGTTACCTGATTTTAATTTCCTGGACATGTTTATCTGATATCGAATACAGCATGTTATAGTTTTTCAGATCAAAAACCTTGTACACACTGCAGAGACAGCTATTGGGCTCAGAGGAAGAAACTTGTAGTCACAAAATTTAGGTTGTGAAGACAAGAAAATAACCTGTCCTGCGCAGAATAAGTCAGCACTTTTCCATTGACATCATCAAATTCTACAAAACCAGGCCACTTCAATGATTCAGACTCAAAAAGAGCAAACCCTGCATCTGGCTGACCTCTCAGAATATACCTAACAGTTGAAAAAAACACATCAGTTCGAAACAACCCATAAAAATAAACACTAGCTATGAACCAATAAGGGAGACAACATACTCAATTCTAGTAGATCTGCATTTCAAAGAGCTGAAATTGTCTGAAGCATAAACTGAAACAGTGATGAGAGAATCATTGTTCTTGTTGTAAAACAAGCTCCGGATAACTTCATCTGGACTAACATTTAAAAAGCAAATCCTTTTGTTCGTCTCTGCAATTAAACCAAGAAAAAATCCAAAAGGTAAAACATTTTAAGTCCACACAGAAACACAAAGATGAAAGAGTCTAAGTTACTCAAATCACCTCTACTAAAAGCTGCACAAACACCAGAATGAGCAAGGGCAAATACAATGTCCCTTGCAGCTACAATCTCAATAACTTTAGTTCTTTTCATCAAAAACGGTAATGCAACTAGACAGTGTCCTTTGGGATCGTGAGTATCATATTGCTCCTACAAAAATCAAAATTTCATTTCGCGAGCATTAGTACCGAATCGATTCCTATTACGAGAATTTGAGTAAATATTGAGAATTTCTAGGGTTTGGGAAATTAGGGCAAAATTAAAAAAAGATTGAAGAACAAAGAAGCATACCACGAGACGCATATTCCGAAATCTCTCCTGGGCAGTGCTAATAGAGAAAGCTCGATCTTTACGAGATGAGATTTCTCTTCGTTGAAGCTTTCTAACACTGTTGACGAATCCATCGGGTCGAGCCCTTTTTTTAGCCACGACTCTTCTTCCACTACAAGGTCTAGGGCTAGCTGAAATCCTTCTTCCTTCCATTTTGCTTCTTCTTCTTCTTCCTTTGAGAGAAGCCTCAATATTTAAGAGCAGGTTTCGAATTTTTTCTGAAACCCTAAACGATGAAGAAGAGGGAAGAAGAGGCGGGAGCAGTTTTGCGGAAACCCTAAGGGAGGGAGGGAGGGAGAAGAAATGAGAATTGGGTATCAACAGAGGAAGCCGAGAAGTGACGTCTACTACATGAGAGTGACGTAAGCGTTTTTTGCAGATTCAGATTGGAATGGCTTGATTCAATGTCTCTAAGCTCTTTCTTTCAAAGTCCCAATTCCGAGCACGAACCAGCCGAACCAATCCCAATTATTTTCGCGCAGATTGAAGAAAAAGTATTAAAATATTTTAAAACGGAGCGTTTAGGGGTTAAAATAAAAAAGTTAGCTTTTATGGGCTGTGATGGCCCAATAACATCTTAAGGACAATCGATTCATTTACTCTTGGAGTATTTTTTTTTTTTTTGTCGACACTCTTGGATTATCTTGCAACTTATTTTGGTTTTCTATCTTTATTTTATTTTTTTTAATAGCATTTTCTTATCTTCCATTAATTTATTAAACTCTTTAAACTTTTTTTGACGATATGTTCATGTGCTATATATATTGTACATCACGTTTTGATGAAAAAATGGCGTTCAAATTTTTAGTAACATGTATACAAAAGTTTCTGAATATTTTACAAAAAGTTTCTGAATACTTTACAAAAATTTCAATACCTTTTTTGAAAAACAAAATTATTTTGTAAATTTTCCGAAAATTTAGAAAGTTCGGTCGGCTATTTGACAAAAAGTTTTTTTTTTTTTGACAAAAGTTTTTTTGTTAACTTTCATAAAAGTTTGGAAACTTTCTTTTCAATTAAGTGAGATTCTTCTACCTATAGTGATAAAAATTGTCGTCACAAATTCACATGGTCTTACTCTTATCTTACGATTACGAAGAGGGATGACCACTAAACTAAGCGATGCAATATGCATATTTAACGGGCCAAACTCAGAAGTCGTCCCGTGTAAATAAAGAAATGGGGCCGATACAAAGACGGTGAATTGGTGATATTGAATATGTTACGTAATAATCACACGAAATTAGCAAAAGCGACGGATGCTGCATAATGCATGGTCTCCTGCTTACAAATATATGTGATTACTGATTTTTTACCCCCCCAACCTCACTTTATTATTTTTAATCATCTCCTATATTCTACTTCCAGTTGTAATAATTTAATGTACGTCTTGCGAAAAATCCAAAACAGTTAATTGATACGTTGTTGTTCAAAAAAAATAAAAATAAAATTGATGCGCAATTCTATTTCTTCAAATAATTAACAAATCTTTCTGAAATTCAACCAACGACTATTTTTTAAGAGAGCAGCTGTCGATACGGCGTTAGACGAACATGATATGTGGAGTCTTACGCAGTTTCAATGGCAATAAATGAATTTGACGATTTCGATGTGTTTGTCCGTCTAATTTTTAAAAGTATTTTTAGTTATTTATAATGGTACAACAAAAGAAATTTGGAGTCATGTTTTTACAAAATCAGATTTAGTGGAAGAACCTTATGTTTGGGTAGTTAGACTAATTCTAATTGAATATTGAATATCACTGGTAGAATACAGTAAAACCTCTATAAATTAGTAATATTGGGACCAATACATTTTTATGATATTTTTATTAATTTATAGAGATGATATTTGGGTTAAAATAGCAAATTGAGATCGAAAAAAATTATTAATTTAGCGAGATATTAATGAATCGAATATTAATTTATAGAGATTTAACTGTATATCTTTGCTCTTGTTATAGAGGTTTTTCACCAGACTTTGGGGTTAAGTTTTTCTTCTCTTTTTTTGTTTGTCAATTAGGCTAAGCCAGTTCACAATACATGTTCCCAACCTAAGTTTTTACTCTCTATATGAGAAATAAAGTGATATTACCTTATATGGGTTAAAGACTATAGAAATTTACGATATGCTAGTCTGTAAATCCTTTATGATATTTTTCCTTTTTTCAACAAAATCAATGACTACAAAAGAAGAAGAAGAAAAAGCGTATATGTTAGTATTTGATTTATGTCATAAAAGTTTGGTTACAAATCTGTGTGCAATTGTCCATGTAAAAGAAATAATTAAACCTCTGAGAAAACACAACATTGTGAGAACTAGAAAGCGTAACAGAGAATAATAAAGAGAAGCCAGCGACAGCCATGCTAGGCTTCACAAACACTTCCATAGAAACGCAATTTGCTAGCGGTGGAGGCGGTGGAAAAGAGCGGCGAAAACGCAACCGCAAAATCTGTATCTACTTCACTATTCTCTTGATCCTCCTTATCTTTATAGTTTTCCTCATCTTAGGCTTTACTATATTCAAACCAAAACGCTTAATCACAACTTTCGACTCCATCACTGTGGAACATCTCCAAAGTTCTTTAGACCCAGTGAGTGTCAGGTTCATCCTAAACCTAACGCTCCACGTAAATCTCTCGTTGAAGAACCCTAACCACGTTGGGTTTAGCTATGATTCTTCATCGGCTTTACTGAATTACAAAGGCCAATTGATCGGTGAAGCACCTCTTCCAGCTAACCGAGTAGGACCGGAGGAAACGCAGCCTATAAACTTAACGCTGACGTTAATGGCGGATAGGTTACTCTCGGAATCACAGCTTTTCAATGACCTCATGGTTGGTGTGATCCCACTCAACACTTTCGTAAAGGTCTCAGGCAAAGTAAGAGTTCTCAAAATATTCAAGTTAAAGGTCCAATCGTCTTCTTCATGCGATCTCGCCATATCTGTTTTAAATCGTAACGTTACGAGTCAGAACTGTAAGTATTCAAAGTTATAAATTTATAGATCTACACTTTTTTGGTTTTTATTTATTTATTTTATTTATGCATGATGTCGTATTCAACTCTATATGAAATTTGAAAAGAATATGATGAAAGAGGAGAATTTTAGATATGACAAAAATCTAAATAATTTTGTGTTTGGTTTTGATAATAATCCAGGTACTAGTCAAATCAAATGACGCCCTACAACAAAAACCTCTTTCACATAGATCGGACAGTAGTCGAAGGTTAATTTCAAGACTGCTAAGAAGAAATGTAATCTAAGGGTGAAGAGGAAACTCCAAGTCTCCAACCTTCAAATTTCTTCAGGACTCCTTTTATGGGGTAATAAAGCGTTAGAGCTTTGATTTTTGTTTTTTTGGATATTTTGTTGCGTGTAACATTTGGTGGAACTCTTAAATTCAACTGATTTTTTAGGTATTATTGAAACCTGTTCGATACAACTGATGTCATTTTGGTACAAATTTTTACAATTTGTACTACATGGATAAAAACAATTAATTAAAATGAATTAAACAAATTATTTGAAAAAGAACTAATCACATGGTATAATGAAAAAAATAACCCTAAATTCTTTACATTTGTTGGAATATACTTTCATGTGCTATTGTGAATCACTTTTTTTATTATTTTTATGAAAAATGGCATACAGATTTCGAGTAACATGTATATAAAATTTTCCGAATATTTTCATATAGTTTCTATAATTTTTTAGAATGCCTTTTTTTGGCAAAAAATTGTTGAGAACTTTCATAAAAAAATTGAAACTTTCTCTTCGTTATGTAATATCTTTTATTTAGCTATAGTGGTAAAAATTGATGTCACAAACTCAAAAGAGGCCTAAGCGAGGCAGATTTAACGGGCCAAACCCATAAATCGTCCCGTGTAAATGAAGAAATGGGACCAATACAAAGACGGTGAACTGGTCAATGAATATGTTACGTAATAACCACACGAAATTAGCAAAAGCGACGGATGCTGCATAATGCATGTTCTCTTACAAATTCATGTGATTACTGATTTCTACCTCCAACCTCACATTATTATTTTATCATCTCCTCCTCTCTTCTACTTCCAGTTGTAAGAGTTTAATTTACTTATTGGGACAATATAAAATAGTTATAAACCTTTATATCTATTTTTAAAAATAATTAATCAACAAATCTTTATCAAATTCCAACGACAAATTTATAAGAGATGTCTACACGGCGTTAGACGAACATGATATGTGTAGTGTCAACCGTCTGTTTAAATGGCAATAAATGAGTTTGACTATTTGGATATGTTTGTCCGTCTAATTTTTTTTATTTTTTTAGTTATTTTGTGAATTTAGAATGGTAGTGTATAACAATATTTGGAATTGAAAAAAATATGTTTTTACAGAGAGAGAAAAAGAAGCAAGTGTTTTTAACAGATTATAAGAATGTAATTAGTAGTTGTTTTCCAATTAATGAAATGTAATTATCAAAACTATGTTAGATGAAAGTTAAACAGAGCTATCAATCTTTAAATGTTTCCAGGAATTAAATAGTAAAATATTCAAATCGGTGGCAAATTTAGAAACATTTTAATAATTATTTTAATAAACATAAAAAGTTGGTTACAAATCCGTGTACAAATAGTCCCTGTAAAAAAAAAAAAAAAAAAAAAAAACTCAAACTAGAAAACGTAACAGAGAAGAAGAAGAAGGCATAGAGAGAGATAAAAAAATATGTCTGGTTTTTCAATTAATTCGGACAATATAAAGGAGAAGCCAGCAACAGCCATGTTAGCGCCACAAGAAACCTCTAAGACAAACGCTTCCATGGAAACGCAATCTACTAGCGGCGGCGGTAGAAAAGGGCGGCGGAAACGCAACTGCAAAATCTGTATCTGCATCACTATCCTCATCTTCCTTCTCATCTTCATAGTTCTCCTCATCTTAGGCTTCACTCTATTCAAACCAAAACGCCCAATCACAACCATAGATTCAATCGCCGTGGAACGTCTCCGAGCTTCCTTCGAGCTAGCGAGTTTAAAAGTCGTCTTAAACCTAACCCTCCACGTCGATCTCTCCTTGAAAAACCCTAACCGCGTTGGGTTTAGCTACGATTCGTCATCGGCTTTGCTTAATTACAGAGGCCAATTGATCGGTGAAGCTCCTCTTCCGGCTAACAGAATCGCGCCGGAGCAAACTCAGCCTATGAATTTAACGCTGACGTTAATGGCGGATCGATTACTTTCTGATTCAGAGCTAATTAATGACGTCATGGCTGGTGTCATCCCGCTTAATACTTTCGTTAAGGTCTCAGGGAAAGTGAAAGTTCTTAAAATCTTTAAGCTAAAAGTCCAATCGTCTTCTTCGTGCGATCTTACCATCTCTGTTTCGAATCGTAATGTTACGAGTCAGCACTGTAAGTATTCTACTAAGCTTTAGATAGATCTGAAGCGTTAAGTTATAGATCTTCACTTTGTCTTTTTGTATTTTTTTGGGTATTTTGAATTAGTTATATGTATCTATCTATGTATTACTATTGGTTTTTATCATAAGAGATTTGCTTCTTTTTTTTATTTTTTTTTATCATTTCAAATTATTGTTCAGACTTCAGATCTCATATTTGGTTTCAGCAAAAGCAGTAAAACGTTATAAAGTTAAGTGTCAATGTATATACGAAAAAGTCAGCTAAGGAAATCAAATCAGATTATAACTACTGTCATATAATGTAGGCAGATTGTAAGGAATTAGTTGGCAGCTTAAACCGCATTTAAAACCCTTCTTAATTACTTCAATCCATATTTCTATAAGTGGTTTCAAGTTCTCCTAATATACAAAAATCCCATTCACACATTATACAAAACTTGGCATGGCCAAGCGTATGCGTAAATCCAACCGGTGCATTTGCTGCATAGTTTCCGGTATCATCTTAACCATTATATTCCTCATCTTCTTCATTGCTTTAATCTTGGCATTGACGATTTACAAACCGGAAAAACCGACAACACGAATCGAATCAGCCACCGTACAAGGTGTGACCTCGCGTATATCTTTACCACTTGATGTCCATCTAAATTTCACACTTAGTCTCCAGATTCTTGTCGAGAATCGCAACCGTCTGAGTTTCAAACATGGGGAAGGGAAGACATTAGTTTTATACAGGGAGAAGCAAGTTGGTGATGTTGATCTTCCCGCCGGGACTTTCCCAGCCAAAGGCTCATCGATTCTACAGTGTCGTCTTACTCTTCAGATTGATAAGTTTGTTTCCGACTTAAGTGGCATCATACAAGATATATTGGGTGGAAAGATTGTGTTGGAAACAAAGACAAAGATCCCAGGTAAAGTCAAGTTATTGGGAATCTTCAACAAAAACTTGATTGCTATATCGGATTGTACAATCACTCTTCAGTTCCCTTCTATGAAAGTGCAAAAGCAAGTATGTCAAACCAGCACTAAGCTGTGAAATGACTTCGTCTTCTAGTAAACATATATAGGCAAAAGGATAGCCATATTTATTTCGTACACTAATAAAGACTGTATTTTTCATTTCCGATACCAATTCAAAGCTCAGAAAACAAAAACAAATGATCTCATATCTGCATCAACAACTGTTTTAAGATATTACAAAGCAAAAAAAGTCGAGCAATTAAAGAGATAAATATTGACCTTAGACAAGCTCAATGTAAGCCATTGGAGCATTATCACCTCTCCTTGGAAGAGTTCTGATGATCCTTGTGTACCCACCATTTCGCTCACCGTATCTATCAGGAACCTCTGCAAACAGAGCATGAACGATCTGCTTCTCATAGATATATCCCAGAGCTTGTCTTCTCTTATGCAGAGAACCATCTTTAGCTAAAGTTATCATCTTATCCACAAACTTCCTCATCGCACTGGCTCTAGCTCGAGTAGTCTTGATTCTCCCGTGCTTCAGTAGCTGCGTCGTGAGTCCACGCAATAGAGCTTTGCGCTGGTCCGGTGGTCTGTTAAGCTTCGGAACTCGTCGTCCGTGTCTCATCGCGTAAATACGACCTCCACCGTCGACAATTTTAAATCCATTCTCAAAGCTTTGCCAATCTGTGAACGAATTAAAACCCTAACGATTTTGGATATTCAATTGAGCCAAAATTGAAACGATTATGTCTCTGTGAAAGTGGAAATTTTACCTGGAAGTCCGATTGAGAGAAGAGGATTGACCGGAGTGAGACCAGAGAATGATGGAAGTGAAGGAGAAGAGACTGGGAGGCGAAGAGTAGTGACCGGACGGCGAGAAGACGCGGAGGAAGGTAATCGGAAAGATGAAGCGGAAGGAAGAGCTGATTTGAGAGAAGACATGCTCCAAACTCTGCTAACGGAATCTGTAGGTGTCGCCATTGCCATTGGAATTGCCATTAGAGTGTGATTCTCTCTGCAACAAAGACGATTTTGCAGTGAGTGTGGAAAGGATAAGGGATAAAGGAAGAGGACTGTGTTTATCAGAAATCTTCTGATGGGCCTTAATGGGCCCAATTTACGGTAGCTCTGACTTATTTACACAATGTTGCAACTCAATAAGCCGCCTGCCGTACGCACAGGACAGTCTCTTTCTGATGTGGTAGCAGCTCCACGAGCAATCGCAGAGCCT
This sequence comes from Cardamine occulta, assembly GCA_028015245.1. Classification (NCBI taxonomy): domain Eukaryota; kingdom Viridiplantae; phylum Streptophyta; class Magnoliopsida; order Brassicales; family Brassicaceae; genus Cardamine; species Cardamine occulta. Next base: position 17,829,697 of record CM051378.1, read on the forward strand.
ATACATGAGACTTTCATTTGCCAAACAAGATATTTGCATTTGATCTTGGACTAATTTGGGCTATGTAATGTCTGAATTATTTGGGCCATACATATATTAAAATTGTTTGTTTGGGTTAGTATTTATTTAATTAGGAAAATTACGATTTAATTCAGATTGGGTACTAAGTACTAACAATTAACAAATATCATCATACCCATATCCGATCTATTCGAAAGAGTTTGTAGCATTTGGTTTTATTTACCTTAGAAAGTTAGAAACTAAAAATCGGATTATTTGCTGAAATTCGTATTTGGCCCAAATAATATAAAAATAAAAAAAATTGTTGTAAAATACATTTACATTTTTTTCTTTTATAATACGTAATAAGATGACATTTGTAAAGATTAGTTGAGAATTCCCATTTAAAAATACAGTTTGGTTGTTAATGTACTGGAGAAAGTAAGCAACTATTTAAAGTACAAAGGGCAAAAATGACTTTACGAATATGAACTTGAAGAAAAGACACACAGCTTTTTACGCTGAGATCTTTCATATTGAGCCGTGTGTTTGG